>JAQQZZ010148541.1:0-12714 GCA_030265115.1 Mopalia vespertina | reverse complement strand
AAAGGTCCCGGGTTCGAATCCCGGTGGAGGCAAGCAAATTTTTCTCTCTTCATTTATTCAAAATATATATATAAATATGAAACATGTATGCAAACTTACAGATGTCACATGTATAGAAAGTTAGAAACTGTCTTTACTTCTGAATGCAACACTCCGTGTTTGTCATTTGGTCATAATTTTTTATTTGAATTACTCATTTAAATGCCCATAAATGTTATTAAGAAAACTTTCCAGCAAGATTTTTAATTTTTATTCGAAATTAAGTCTACAAAAAGCTGGAGTACACACAGTTCTTACAGATCAGTACAGATCAGTTGACAAAAGCTCAATTCTCACAGTTGATAATTGATTATGAATTATACATGTACAAAGCTATATGTAAGGCTCATTTTAATCAAATGTACATTAAACACATTACATGTAAAAAATTCTTCACATTATCAGTTTAACCCCCAACCCCCTTCCTCCAAAACCCATTTCGCCTATGAGATTATCAATAGGTTGAATAGTGTACATGATTGGAAAAGAATGCAGATTAACCTTCAAAGAAATAATGCCAGCAAATATTTTCCCGTTCGTACAAAGCCTGACTTAATTAAAACTTACATGTGATGGGTCTTGATCAAAATTGTAAATCTTGTGAACAACTTATTTGTTTGATGAAAAAGCAAGGTGTCTTGCTTAATTATCCCTGGTTAAAGACTCATAATTGTCCATCCACGGGCATAATTTCCAAAAGCCATTCTTTTCCCCTCTTTCCATATTTAAGCTCATATGCTTTATTGTAGGGAAAGAAAATGTTGCTTGCCTTGGATGCCTCCACCACAGGGGCTCCCTGCTCCATCGGGATTCAAACTTGGGTCTCTGGCTAACAGGGCCAGCACTCTAGCTATAAACTGAGTTACACAGGCATATTTAAACTCCTAAAAGTTCAGGCCTGTGCTGTTGGGGAGAACAGTCAGAACGGGGTTTCCCCATGGTTATGCAAATTTAATTTAGGAGGACCTATTTATAAGTTTCCCAAATTAATTACATTCTTTGTCTAAATATGCATTTTGCTACTGATTTTTACAAATTTTGTCATCTGATAATCAATGAAGTTTGTGTTTTGAAGCAATTTTGCTTTATGTTTCACTCATGACACATTTATGTATTTAAAAAATCAGCAAACCAGGGGAAAATGCAAATGTTAGGTTTCCTCACAAAATTTTAAAGGACCTATTTTGAGGTTATGCCGGAAAAGATTACAGCACACGCCTGAAGTTGATTGATTGATTGATGTTTTATAATTACAGTGTATGTCTTCTTTACATTTGGTATTTTATTTAATATTTATTATGAAAGTGATGTACTCTAACATCAAAAAGAGATACTAACATTTATAATCAATAAAATATTAAATAATTTGTTTCGTTGAAAAAGCCCTTTGGCTGTTAAGGGCAGTATATTTGAAGAGTATAACAATGCTGTATTTACATACATGTACATGTAGCACTGGAGGAAGATTAACTGTCCAACAGTATCAAAAAACCTCACATTTTATGGTTGTGCTAGTTTATAGAATACACCACCATCATAAAAGTGAAATACACTTAAGCACTGCATAAAACAGCAATCAAAGAATCAATCGGTTGAAAAAACTGATGTTCCTGTACATTTTCTAACTAACGACAGAGGTAGATGTACATGTATGCTTTGTTAACTTTAATACTGTGCTTCAATTAGCCAGAGGGATATTTACACATTCTTTTTACCAATACACGAACAATTATTTGCAATTTGCAATTATTTTACATCAGCTGGGAATACATGTAGGTGTTTTGAACTGTTTTCACAACCAATTAGTCCAGACCAACGGTTACCCCAATGTATAGTTCGTTACGGTACCCCCCCTCGCTCAACAAACAACAATCTCAACTGATTATTCAACATGTTGACCGACTTGTCCCCAAGAACAAGTAGAAGTAGTAACTAATCTTAAGGTCCTTGAGTTGTCTACCCAGTGTACCACCAGTGACCACTTGTTAGGCTTTGGGTACATGTAAGCTAGTAAGTATAGTGTGCAATTAAGATACCCTGCCTCCCAGACAGTGATTTATTCATGTGACACAGTATTAGCTTGGTATTTATAAGTGAAGCCCTTTGTTTCCGTTACAATAATTAGGCCTGCATGCTGTACTAAGCCAAAAATAGTCAAGCCCTCATTGGCCATGCTTGTACACAAAGACTGTAAGCTTAGAAAACAATAATTTGTTCCCATTAACCAGAAAAGAACAAATCAATTCAGCATCTTTTTTCCAAATTATCATAAGTTTTGCAATAATATATAAACAACAAACATTCTGACATCAGTAAATGTAGTCACCTTTGTGTCTAAAAAGTAGTTTCTCTATATGATGAAATAAGGGATATATCAATAGTCGTTTGTTTGATTTAGGTGTTACTAAGGTTACTTCACTCAGTCATGATTCATCATTGGTTGATTGATTGGTGTTTTAGACTGTGCTTAAGGGTATTTCACTTTTACGACAGCGGTGTGTTCCAACAATAATTGACACTAGCACAACCATAAAATATTAGGTGTTTTGATTCTGTTGGAAAGCTGATCTTCCTCTATTAAAACAGCATTGCTACTTTTCAAACAAACTGCCCATAGTCAGTCATGATGTTCCAGCTTGTTAATGAAATCACCCTCTGCAACATTGGCCACAAGCCCACAATCAATAAACTTGATGCATGGTGCAAAACAACACAGTATGGTACATGTCAATTTGCAGTGCTGAGAAAGAATGCAATAATAAATCGGCTTTGTGTTGCCCTGTAACTCTTAAATGCACTGGTCAAGGACGCAGAAGACTGGACGTCCAGCCAAGTTCTGTTTCTCAACAATACAGCAAGGAACAAGCATTGCAGGCAGGGGCCACTGCTGGGCCTTTTAATTTTAGGAAAGATATATAGAGGTAGTATGTTTGAGACATATCAATGATATCAGTATTCAGAATCCACAGGTGGAAAATACCTCTTTAATAATTCAAGGAATCTATACGACATTTGACATATTTAGGGTGGTAACAGATTAGATCTCAATATCCTGACTATGAAAAGTTCAATAATTTTCTCCATCTATTCTCAGTGAGGACGGCTACCTGTACAGATAAAAGACATATCTGACATGGTAAAAATGAATACTGTTCATCCAATCACATCATTAGTCATGATGAACATTTGAACTCACTTTGGGTTATATGCCATGCTAATTCTTCTGGTTAATTATATTATTCATACATGTATGATAGTGTACCAGCTATTGGGCATGTTGGGTGAAATAAATAAGCTAAAAACTGTCAAAAAACGATGATACAATACAACTTCAGACATTTTCAAGGCACATTTAACTTATAATACAGTACAAAAAGACTAATTATGTATCATAACTGATAAGTCGCATAAATTATATTATGCAACGAAAATATTCTTTATTATTAAATGTACTGTACACTGGGTTCCAGTTGCCATTACGCAGCACTGTCGAGGAGCACCAGGGTAACATAAAGCTATCAGAGCATTTCAATAATTGACTGATATAAAATAATGCCAAACTTAAGTGTATTTCACTTATATGATGGTGGTACACTCCAAAAACAATATACTGTAAATCGCCTAAAATTTTGTTTGTGGATATTTGTTAGCATTTTGCTAGTTGTGCTAGTATTGTAGCACCTATAGACAAACAATTTTTTTTTTTCATAAATTTTGAGGATTTCTTAGTGAAAATCAGACATCTGCTTTCCAGATAAAATTTTTACATCCTTTAAATAGTTTCCAAAATAGTAATTGTATGGAGGAAAAATTAGGTGATTCACATGTAGGGCAAGACAATTATAAATGCAAATAGTTTTTCTCTGCTGAAAACTTTATGTTACCGCAGTGCTAATCAAAGACAATGTGATTATGCTTGAAACACAGGCCTTCTCTGTATCCATAATGTGTAGTCTTGGGCCTGCATTCCAAATTTCAATATTTCTATATAAATAACTCAAAATGTGGTGGAATTCAAAGACATGTACAGCACAAGGCAGATCTGTTTGAGATAACACCTACTTGATCATTCTCTGGCTCAATTTTGAGGCAGAGAATAAACAACTTTCACTTTTGATCAAAATTGTATATAGACCCGGCCATCATAAAGCTAATAGCCAGGAGTAAGTAATAAAAATGAATTAATAAAATAAGCTTCATCAACCAAAGTCGCTGTAGTATGAAGTCAGCATGATCCAAGTGAAGTGAAACGTTTAATACTTACCGCTGGATTATTATTTATTTTTAACAGACAAAAACATTTCACACATTTTATGGTTGCATTTATAGTGTGGATATATTTAGCTTGATGTTGGCGTACATGTACATCGCAATGAAATCAGTGTTGAGCTTTGGTCAATGTCTATTAGACAAACAATTAAAACAAATGATTTCCATCGATAAATATACTTTGGCTAAAAGAACTAAAGACAGTCCCAAAAATAAAATGCCTGAGAAAATACATTTGACGGCAGGTTGAACATAACTGGTGGAGGCGGACTGTCAGCTGTCAAGGACATAGGGCTAAATGTAAATTTGTCAACTTACAAAATAAATACGGATAAAAAGAAGAAAACTAAGCATAAAACTCACCTCCGTCGTTCTTACAGCCGTTTGTGTGTCTGGATCACTATCAAAAACAGTTTTTGGTCTGTAACATGCCCCATCTGGTAAATCCTCGGGCTTAAAATCAGGTGATTGCTTAAAATTAAAACCCCCTACAGGGCCCCTCACTGGTGGACTAGAGTTTGTGTCGGCTGCTTTTGAGGTTTCGCCGGACGAACTGTACACTCGCTGTTCAACATATTTTTCCCGTTTTTCTTGCAGCTCTTTTTGATCCAGCCGCTCAAGCTCCTTCTTCGCTTTCATCAGATACATTTTCTCGATTTTTGCGTGCCTCAATCCCAATATCTACACATTCAAACTAATATCAAACTCTACTCGACGTCTAAACTTGTTTTCATTCGACGCCATCTTCCTTTTAGCTTGAAGTGTCAAACGTTAGACTTCCGGGTCGCGTGCTTGACCTTCGACCTCGGTATTTCGCCACGTGGGTTTTTGACATGTGCGATCTTTATCATCGAAATGAAGCCGTTTTTGACGTCTTGCACTTCTTACTGATAACAATGATCTGATATTGAAGACAATAAGATAAAAGTCACAACAATATTTATTACACTTAATACTTCTTTATAAATGACATATTTGTTATGAAAAAGTTTTGTTTTATGTACTAAAAATTATTTTGTCTTGGTTGGTTAACCCGCTTTTTCATTACCGGTACATAATTATTGACATTAAGGACAAATATGTCCACTAAATGACATGTAGCATGCGACTGTAACTAAAATTTATTGTGAATGTCAAAAACGTTTTCTTTTCTATGTTTTCAGCTTAAACATCAAATTCCGAGAAATAAAACGAAAATTATTTTGATATTGGTCAAAAAGGACACCCTGAATTGAAAAATTACATCATTTGTACACCCTGTTTTAAGAAACTTTAACATGCAGGAGATAGGGAAATTTGACACCCAGCGTCTTAAAAAGTGAAGCAAAATGGCAATTTGGGACACCATACTTTTGATTTCTGGATAAGCTCCTGACCCCAACACAACTGGTAAGGAACAAAAACATCACAAGACCAATACATTCACAGGACATTACAAAGACATCCCAAACATATCAACTTCCTGTTCGTCTTTAGCTCAGAAAGCAAGAGGAAGCTTTTCATGGCTTAGAAATTGTGTCTAGGAGACTGAAAATGAGTTGTCAGTTAAAAAGTATCAGGATTTCTCAGAATACATAAATTTGTTTGTTAAGATACTCGCACAATGGTAACAATTATTTGTTATAAAAATTTAAGAAGATTACCAGTAGTTTGTTTCTGAAAGCGACCAGACAGTATAATTGTGATTACTTTGGGTTAGAAAAGAATGAAGTCCAGTAAGCTGCGTAGGCCACCAGCCGTAAAGGAATTGAACCCTTGATAATAAAAGTAAGACAGAAGACATAACCTTTTTAAGTAATCTGTTTTATTTTGTTTGATTGGTGTTTAACATTGTACTCAAGGGTATTTCACTTATATGACTACAGATTGTCTACTTCACACTGCTCCTTGCCTTATCATGGTGGAAAAGCGAGAGGAAACCTCGTAAAAACCACCCCCGCGATAATCTGTTTTATGATCAAAAGTCCACAATGAACGTTTGTTTGTTTGTTTGATTAGGGTTTAACATCTGGCAGTACATCTAAGTAGGATAAGTAAGCACTCATGCTAATCACTAAGCCATGGGCACCGTAGCGAAGGAAGAACGGCAATAAATGAATGCTGTGAGCACAGGGTTGGTTAAAGACTTGGGCTAACCAGAAGACATGGAAGACCAGATAGGCATATACCCAAATTGACTTACTTTTCGAATTTAGGGTTGTTGACTAAAAGCTCTTCTTTTTTACAGTTCAAAATGCAAAGGCATGTCAGCCGAAATGATTTTGAATGTATTTTTGACATTAACCAAGGTTGTATACTAGGTATAGTTTGACCAGTACGTTAAATGTTTTATTTTTTTTTATTTATCCGATGTTAAATCAACAGGATTAAATCCCAATAACAGATCATTGGCCAGCATTTTTTTGTGGGAGGAAAACTGGTTAGTAAATTTTACCCAGAAAGCCCACGACCTTCCGCTGGCTGCTGGCATACCAACCCACATACGGTCCGCGGAATCGAACTCGCAACCCCAGAGGTGAGGAGGATATGTGGGCCAAAAGCATACACTATCTAGAGCGTACACTCTAGACCACTCCACCACGGAGGCCCCATGAATGAACCCAAGAAGTATTGCCCTTTTTACTGATATATTTTGAATAAATGAAGACATGTTATTGTAGCCCAGACCTTGACGTTAAATAGCTTATAAAGAGCAACTCCTTTAATAGGGCTGATCTTGAATGTTGGTCCACTTTATATGCAAGGTCGCAAAATCACACCAAAGATAATAATTTAGCTACAGAAAAGCATTTGGTTTTATAAAGAAGTCCTACATATCCCCCATCACTCCCATGAGTGTCAGCTTAAGTCCAACCCCCAAATTAAGATACAGTGCAGAAAGATTGAGACATTAAAAGTACCTTCTTTTCGTAAGAAGCAAAGGTGCCCGAATACTATAGGGATACATTCCCAGACATTTGGTAAGGATCGTAACACTGTAGTGATACAAATGTAAATCAGAAACCTGTCCAATATTGGAGAATGCCTTACAAGTGCTCAACAGATCAGCTTGGTTTTGAAATCTTTTTCCATTTAAGGTTAACCCACATTACACATTTTAAAATTTTTAAACAGCTGGATTTTTCATAACTGTGGCTAAAAGTGGGTTTATCACAAAGTTCCCAGTCTGCAATGAAAAGCTAGATGGTACTTGATGGTTACAAAATGATCAGCTTCACAGATGGCTCATAGCAACTGGAAGCTCACACAGACGCCTCATGGCAACAGAAAGTTCTCACACGGACATCTCATGGCAACAGGAAGTTCTCACACAGATGCCTCATGGCAACAGGAAGTTCTCACACAGACGCCTCATGGCAACAGGAAGTTCTCACACAGATGCCTCATGGCAACAGGAAGTTCTCACACAGATGCCTTATGGCCACAGGAAGTTCTCACACGGACACCTTTTGACAAGTTGACAACAGGAAGTTTCATCCAACCAATCTCAGTACGGCCAAAGATTAAAGTCAATACAATTCCGGGGTCACGTTCACAAAATGTCATACAACCAAAAAACATCGTACCATAAATTTCATCATGTTAAACCACAGGAATCTAACAAGTTTTTTGTCATACAACATTTTGAGAAAGTGGCTCCTGGTATTAGAATATTTATAGTTTACAAACGTTTGGAGAACGGTGAGAGACTGTTGTAGATGCTGCTGCTGTTGAAGTGCCTCGGCTTTGAGGAGGAGATATTTGATGCTGTAATCCTCCTGTCTTCCACTCCTGTCTCCAGTATCACATGAGGAAGCCTTTCTTTTTCTCTTCCCACCTGCATGTAACAAGGAACAGTGCCATAAACATATTACATGTGATTGAGGTTATATGAGGGTGTTCTCATCTAAATGAGGAAACAAGAGAGGTCTCTTCACACACATTAATAATCACAGAGAAAAAAATCTTATACAAGACCTATACAAAAAAAGGATTGTTTGTATGTTTGTTTGTTTGATTGGGGTTTAACGTCGTACTCAAGGGTATTCCACTTATATGCTGACAGACTGTCCACTCCACACTGCTCCATGCCTTATTACGATGGAAAACCGGGAGGAAACCTTGTAAAAACCATCGCCACAATTGTCGGAGCCACATCTTGTGACTCACTCATATACCTGATGGTTGACAGACGGACTGGATCCCATGAACAGTACATCAAAGTATGATTAGTAAGCGCACTCGCTAACCACTAAGCCACGGCTGTAGGCCCCAGAAGTATTTGAGTGTTGAGCCATTCATCCTGAATTATATTTGAGATATTTATTAAACAAAGGGTTATAGCAACAATTCTATTTTGCAAACAACATGTCTTTATTTGATAATTTAATGTGAGTTCTGTTTAAAATTATTACATAAATATGAACATATTGAAAAGAGGAGTAACTTTGTAAATTACAATCCAAAGATGCTGACAATTTTCTCCCAAAGTCTGTGATTTAGCCTTAATTCTATCGGGGTTTTTTCTTCTACAATTTTGCTGTCATGATTAGCAGCAGCATTAGCATTAACAGCAGGATTTTTGTTCCCCCAGTTATATCATGATCATGATTTTATCCCATTACAGATTATTTCTTATTCCACTCCAGACAGTTCATTACATGGGCAGTTACTTTGGAACATTAATCCTCTTTTTATAATTCTGATCACGCCACAGTGTAGCTGACATAATGCTGATTGTGACATAAAGCACTAATCAATCAATCAATCAATCATGTCTGTAATTCTGATAACATACATGTAGCATGTTAGTACCCTAAATCACCTCCAATTTCGTCCATAATATGGCTACATTAAAAGTTATTTTAAGGACTAAGATATGGTTCCTGGGAAACAAATTTATGCTTTCTGAGAAATCCTGATGTTTACTAACTGAAAAATGTTTAATCTGTCTCCCAGGAACCATTTCTAAGTCTTTAAAATAACCTTTAAAGTAGCCATATTATGGACGAAATTGGAGGTGATTTAGGGTAATCTTATCAATGGTTATGGTCCGCACTGTGCACTAGAACATTTAACCTTGTTTACTTAACTATGGTACTTTATACTGGTATAGAGCTTTCAATCTTTCCTCCTTTTTCAGTCAATTTACACCTGATGACGATGACGTTTTATCACAAAACAAAAAGTGTTTATCTAGAAATTATATAATTGTGTTACCCCACTTGTCTTCTAAACATTGTTCAAAACTTATATCATGACAGAGGTTCATAGAAGTCCAGTCTAAATGGGTAGTTAAGCTGGAGAATTAACTCCAGTTAATTAATTAATTTGAGACATCATCTTAAATTTTAATGCATCATTAAAAAAAAAATCAATTTCTAATGTTTAAGTATGATAAAAAAAGATAGCTGGGCTTTGAAAAATGAAAAAAAAATTCAACATGACACCCCAAAAAACTGACAAACCTACAAATAAGTTCATCTTTATGGTGATCAGAAAATGTAATAAAACCATGATATGATAATATGATATATTTACCACTTCTTTGTAATAACTGTTCTCCGACATCTGAGTGGGCTGTCTGTGTTGTAGAAGCAGGATTTAACTGTTCATCAAACGGAGACAACTCATCAGTGTGAGCCACAAGTGCTTGATCACATAACACAACACACTCCTCCAGCTTTCCACTCTTTAAACTGGCTGTTATAACACCGTGAAATATCTCCGGTAACTCCGGTACACCTATAAGCCTCCCTTCAACCTAAAATGTCAAAAAATTTCAAACGTTCAACTCTGCTACATGTAGTTCTGATGACTTTGTGTCTAAACTCGTGTTTTCATCAAGATTTTGTAACGTTTATTAAGCCAATTAAAATAATATATTTACATTTTAAGAAAGACAGGAAGAAAAAGCAGTTGTGAAAATTGTGCTGATATGATATTGCAAATGAACCATGATACTTGTACAGTATTTTGTTTTTTTGGGATAACACTTTCTTAGTTTGAACAGATTCTAGTTCAGAAATTGTTTAAGTTGAAACCCACCCAGGAATCGAACCCATGACCCTCAGAGTTAGGCACCGAATTGCCAGCAGTAAATGCTGGCCACCTAGACCACTCAGCCACCCAGCCTTCTACAGCATAGTTTGATTGGAGTTTTATGCTGTACTTAAGTTAAGGGTATTTCACTTATATGATGGCGGTGTCAACGGTGTGTTCCAACAATAATTGACATTAGCACAACCAAGATGTGAAGCATTTCAATAATGTTGGATAGTTAATTTTCCTCCAGTGCTAAGTAAAGACAGTATTGCTACTCTTCTAACAAACTACCCTTAGCCAGAGGGTTCTACAAAACAGAAGGTTAGTAGAAAGTTAGTAAGCTGGAGCCTATTTACTACCTCTCTAATAGGCGAGTGACACAGCTCCCAAAGGTGAAAGCCATGCAGGATTTTGTCTTTTAGAAAGTGAATGTTAACAGTATTTTAGTTATTGAAAGTACCAGGGCAACAGTTAGATGCAGAGTTCTGTATCTCTGATCTTCTATCATATCATGTAGCCGTAGAGATATAGTGTTTAAACGCTCCTAATTGTGTAATTTTAAGTTTTTGCACTTCCTGACTTTTATGTGTTCTATTATTTACTGTCCAGTTTTGTTTTGTATTCCGAATGCTGTGATACATTTTTTATTACAATTGCGTCCTTAAATCGTCCAGAATCAGCATTTAAAAAAAATAGAACATCATGGTCCAACTTTTTGTTATCAAGCCGCCATATTCCTAGCCTGGCCCCGTCTCCCACAATGCCTCATGCTACATGAGATACAGCTGTAGGGCAATTACACGATTAGAAGCCTTCAAACTCAGTAGCTAGGCAACAGGAAGCTCCCTCCTAACCCTTTGCATCTGACTATTGAAAGTTTACTATTGAAACATTGGTCACTGCGATAAGCTGATATATTGGTGCACTCATTTGATTTAATCTTACAATTAACATTGCTGATACAAAAAAGTTTTACATATTTCTTTGGTTAGTTTCAGAATAAGATGTGATTGATTGGTGTTTAACGCATTACTCAAGGTTATCTCACTTATTTGATGGCAGTGTATCCAACAGTTATTGCCACACAACCGTAAAATGTCTTGTTTTTTGCTCCATTGGAAAATTTATGTTCCTCTGAACAGGCCTGTGCTGTTGGGGAGAACAAACAGAACAGGGTTTCCCCATGGTTATGCAAACATAATTTAGGAGGACTGATTTATAGGTTTCCTAAATTGTTTGCAGTCTTCGTCTAAATTTGCATTTTGCCACTGATTTTGCCAAATTTTGTCATCCCATTATCCATGAAGATTGTATTTTACAACAATTTTGCTTTATTTTTCAAAAAGGCACATTTATGTATGTAAAAAATCAGCAAACCAGGCGAAAATGCAACTGTTAGGTTATCTCACAAAATTTTTTGAGGACCGATTTTAAGATTCTCCAAAAAAACATTACAGCATAGGCCTGCTGAAGCAAAGTAAATCAGTATTAAGATACTTGAAATATATTGCTCTCATCCAAAGGGCCAATCGGATAAACAATACACTCACCTGAATGCAGTCTGTTTCCATGGCAACTGCCAACAACTCCATGTAACGCTCATATGCATCTTCAAATCTAATTGAAATAAGTAACACAAATTCACAATTTAAAAGAAACCAATTGTACAATTTTTCTTTTCTTATCTCATGATAACAGGTTCCATATCAAAACTGATATCTTTAATTTAAAACAAATATATATCAAAGGCTCTATCATTCTCTAAGAAGATATTTTCAACAAAATTCTGTCCTGTTTTTTTGGCAATGAGCTTTCAATCGTTAACCATAACTTGTGTTTAACTGAACTAGGGTTCAGATATACTCTAATCTTCATTAAATGAGATTTTATCTTTCTTTATATTAGTTAATTACATGTTTGTTTGTTTCTTTGATTGGGGTTTAACATCTCACTTGAGGTTATTTCACTCTTATGACAGCAAGACAGCCCTATGAGTAGAGGAACTCCACCTAGGCGCCACTGGCAACAAACAAAGACAAGACCAGACAATCACATTAAACCATTCAAAGATATCAGGAACGGATCAGCTACATGTGCCCTTTAGCTTTGAGAGAACCAGGGCAACAGGAAGCTCTGTCTTGACCATTCACAAAGTTCCTGTCTGAAATAAAGGAAGGACTCCCCTCTTCACTCAGTAATATACATGTCACATCTACACACTAACCATTAAACCATGGCACTGGGCCTACATGGCACAATTACACACTAACCATTAAACCATGGCACTGGGCCTACATGGCACATCTACACACTAACCATTAAACCATGGCACTGGGCCTACATGGCACATCTACACACTAACCATTAAACCATGGCACTGGG
>JAQQZZ010148530.1:0-12715 GCA_030265115.1 Mopalia vespertina | reverse complement strand
TGGCAGAGCCGAGTCCCCCTATCACATTGTGAAATGGCAGAACTGAGACCCCCTATCACATTGTGAAATGGCAGAGCTGAGACCCCCTATCACATTGTGAAATGGCACAGCCGAGACCCCCTATCACATTGTGAAATGGCACAGCCGAGTCCCCCTATCACATTGTGAAATGGCACAGCCGAGTCCCCCTATCACATTGTGAAGTGGCAATCACATTGTGAAATGGCAGAGCCGAGTCCCCCTATCACATTGTGAAATGGCAGAACTGAGACCCCCTATCACATTGTGAAATGGCAGAGCCGACTGCACTTTCAATTCCAATAGTTGGCTGAATATAATTCTTTTCTTTTCCACCATTGAACCAATTGTAGGCCCTACATATTGTTGGTTTCCAGAGATGGAAAGTACATCCCCATTTCATTTGTTTGTAGTTTAATCTTAAGCTGCGTATTGCTTTAATTCAATAAAACACCTTTAATATTAAAATAAATTAAGTAAGACATGATACATGTGTTTGTAAGTTGTCTTTTTGGGGATTATTTCTTACTTCACTTTGACTTTCTGAATATTTAAATACAATGAACATGTATGAGCACTAATTTAATAAGATTGATTCACATTTCACGGTTTAATTTAATTTTATTTTGATTCATCTCTTTAATGAATTATTCTGTGGTGGTGTTGATAGGATCTTGTCGTTACAATCAAGATTGAATATCCTATACATGAGGTTTAAGTAATGAATTAATCTCTGCTTTCATGATCATTATAATGGGTAACTCATTGTGAATATGCATAAAACTGTTCTATCATCCATGTACATGTATATTCTATCCTTTGTGGTTTCATAATCTGATCAGATCATGCTTCAAGTTACAAATTATCTCCAAAAGCCAGGGGCTTGTTTTTGGTTCGGTGGTTAGTGTGTTTGCAGCTGATCAACTTATGCAGAGGATTGGGAGGGAGCTTCCTCTTCCCCTGGTGCTCTTGGAGCTCAGAGGCAACATGAAGCCGATCTGTTTGTGATGTCTTTGTATTACGTCCTGTCTTGTCTATGTTTGTGCCAGTGGCGTCGAGATAGGTTTCCTTCACCCGACACCCATTGCACTGGCTCGCTGTTATGTGAGTGAAATAACCTTAAGTACAGTGTAAACCCCAATCAATCAAATAAACAATCTATGTACTGCCCACCATTCTGTATATGAGAATGTTATATGCGGTGACCCTGGCAATTGTACTTGTGGCATTTTAGTTTTCCTCCCAAATTTCATCTGTAGTTTATTCTTTGGTATATTATTTCATCATATAAGTAAATTATGAATTACTTTTAATCGGATTTGATCAAACAGTACGTGTCAATCAGTCACCTTTTTTAGTTACATTATGAAATTTAAAACATGTCTGATATTTTTAGTTACATGTAATGTCCAAATAAAGTCTGCAGCATATAAGCTGTAACTTATGTGATCCACTCCAGATTACAAACTGTAGAATATGTGATCCACTCCAGATTACAAACTGTAGAATATGTGATCCACCAGATTACAAACTGTAGAATATGTGATCCACCAAATTACAAACTGTAGAATATGTGATCCACCAAATTACAAACTGTAGAATATGTGATCCACCAGATTACAAACTGTAGAATATGTGATCCACCAGATTACAAACTGTAGAATATGTGATCCACCAGCTTATAAACTGTAGAATATGTGATCCACCAGATTACAAACTGTAGAATATGTGATCCACCAGATTGCAAACTGTAGAATATGTGATCCACCAGATTATAAACTGTAGAATATGTGATCCATCGATCTGAATGTAAGCTGTAAAATGTGTGATCCATAAGGATACACACTAAAATACATGTAGGTGATTCATCTGGGTGTAAACAATAGAATCAGTGATTCATCTGGGTGTAAACTGTAGAATATATGATTCATGTAGGTGTTAACTATAGAACATGTGATTCATCTGGGTGTAAACTGTAGAATATGTGATCTGAATAGAAACCAACTGTAGATTATGGAACTTGCTTGGAAGCAAACTGTAGAATATGGACCTGCCTGGAAACAAAGTGTAAAATTTGTTACCTGTATGGGAAAAGAAGTATAGCAAACTGTAGGATATATGATCTGTGTGGATGCAAACTGTAGAATATGTGTGGGTGCAAACTGTAGAATATGTGATCTGTATGAGTGTAAACTGTAGAATATGTGATCTGTATGGGTGTAAACTGTAGAATATGTGATCTGTGTGGGTCAAACTGTAGAATCCTTATGGGTGCAAACTGTAGAATATGTGATATGTGTGGATGCAAACTGTAGAATATGTGTGGGTGCAAACTGTACAATATGTGATCTGTGTGGATGCAAACTAGAATCCTTATGGGTGCAAACTGTAGAATATGTGATATGTGTGGATGAACACTGTAGAATATGTGTGGGTGCAAACTGTAAAATATGTGGTCAGTGAGTGCAAACTGTAGAATCTGTGTGTGTGCAAACTGTAGAATGTGTGGGTGCAAACTGTAGAATGTGTGGGTGCAAACTGTTGAATGTGTGATCTGTATGGGTGCAAACTGTAGAATATGTGATCTGTGTCGGTGCAAACTGTAAAATATGTGATCTGTATGGGTGCAAACTGTAGAATATATAATCTGTGGGTGCAAATTGTATAATCTGTGTGGGTGCAAACTGTAGAATATATGATCTATTTGGGTGCAAACTGTAGAATATATAATCTATGTGGGTGGAAAAGTGTATAATCTGTGTGGGTGCAAACTGTAGAATATGTGATCTGTGTGGGTGAAAATTGTATAATCTGTGTGGGTGCAAACTGTAGAATATGTGATCTATGTTGGTGCAAACTGTAGAATATATGATCTGTGTGGGTGCAAACTGTAGAATATATCATCTGTGTGGGTGCAAATTGTATAATCTGTGTGGGTGCAAACTGTAGAATATATGATCTTTGTGTATGAAAACTGTGTGTATGAAAATATGTGATCTGTGTGGATATGAGCTGTAAAATTTAGGATCGGTGTGGATGCAAACTGTAGAATATGTGATCACCATCTTCCAGCCAAGAAGAAATCATGGTACTTTATGGTTCTGTAAATAATAAATGAATCTGAATTGAGGAATCCTTGAACTCTATCTGATCTCCTCTTAGAGCTCATATTCCCTGTATAGTCAATGTATATTATTTGTTGTAGACATAGTTTTATATTAATATTGAAATTATATATTATTAAATAAGTATGAATTTTTGCATTTGGTTAATATTTAAAGAGTCTACTTTCCTATCATCTTACCAGGCCTCTTGATGGAAGTTTTTTTATTAACCTGTCTAGAACTGTGTGGAAGAGACATAATTGGTTTCTAAAGGAAATATATTAGGTGTCCACTTTGATTGCTCTTCTACTAAATGACTAGTTTGTTAGAAGCTGAAAGTATGTGTGCAGAAAAAAAGGTAAAATGATATTATTTCTCTTGGATACTATTTATGAATTCATCAATGTTCATTGGCTGCCATTTGTTGACTCTAACCTATGTGTATACGAGTGCTGGTTTTGTTTTTTTGTTTTTTCCTATTCATTAAATTTCTATCAAAGTATCAAATGACAATTACTTTCAAGTGTTTCTGAGAATTAAATATATGCATTACCTGATAACAGATAAAAGAATAGGGCATAAATTTTGAATTACCTTCAGCTTATAATTGTTCATCTAAAGACTGAAAAGGGAAAGTGCAGCATTTTTGGCAACATAAGGCGCAATAGATTAGGCCTTTTTGTTAAGCATGGTGAAGCCATTGTTTAAAATTTTGTTCGACTGGTACATTCGTGAAGTTTCATTAGGTGTGAATTTTTTCCCTGTGAAATCGGTCACGTGTTGAGAAAACAATAATCAAACAAAAATCGGAGACATTGGCTTCAGTGTGCTTAACAAAAACATCCAGTCGAATGCGCCTATTGTCACATTGATGTGGGTTTTTTTTAAGTTTATGGGTATGGATATTTATGAAAATTAAGTCATGGAAAATATGTGAAAGACAGACAGTATAATGAATGAAGGAGTGAATACAGAGTATGGTTAGTTTTACAAATTGTGATGGTGAAATATGTAAAAGACAGACAGTGTAATGAATGAACGAGTGAATACAGAGTATGGTTAGTTTACAAATTGTGATGGTGAAATATGTAAAAGACAGACAGTGTAATGAATAAACGAGTGAATACAGAGTATATTTAGTTTAGACCATGTGATGGGGAAATATGTAAAAGACAGACAGTGTAATGAATGAAGGAGTGAATACAGAGTATAGTTAGTTTAGACCATGTGATGGGGAAATATGTAAAAGACAGACAGTGTAATGAATGAAGGAGTGAATACAGAGTATGGTTAGTTTACAAATTGTGATGCTGAAATATGTAAAAGACAGACAGTGTAATGAATGAACGAGTGAATACAGAGTATAGTTAGTTTACAAATTGTGATGGTGAAATATGTAAAAGACAGACAGTGTAATGAATGAAGGAGTGAATACAGAGTATAGTTAGTTTAGACCATGTAATGGGGAACTATGTGAAAGACAGACAGTGTAATGAATGAAGGAGTGAATACAGAGTATAGTTAGTTTAGACATTGTCATGGTGTGAATTTGTTAAGACCTGTCAGACATTAGACAATTTAGTATTCATAGGCAGTGATGGTTTGTGGGGAGATATGTGGCCGAGATGAGAGAATTGAGCAGCACTGTGTAATTAGTTCCGGATTTTCTTCCTAATTAACCACTCGGCTATGATCCAAGCTGGAACTATTAACACAAACAGGTTACCTTATCAGTGTGAGATGTCTCGGGAAGATAGCCCATCGGGGATTTTCAAACTCGTACCTCTTCAATATGACACCAGCTAAGTTATCCAGATATCATAACAGCCCAGTGTCATTTACATGTGGAAATTGGCTAGGATTTGAGTCTCTTTATTTAGCCAGAGTTGTTGAACCATATGGGCCTCTGTAGTATCGATAATCATCAATACATGATCAATTGATCTCTTGATCACTATCCCATTTAACATAATCCCTAGTTATTTGTGGCCACTCTGCTGACCAAGTGGATCTAATATGCTGTAGTTATGTTTAGTATGGGAGTTAAACCACACAGGGGCTTCTGTACATGACAATCATTTTAGATGTGTTACAACACTGCCCATTAAAGGCCCCAGGATCTCTTCCAGGTGGGGAGGTGCATATCTCTAATCACAATTGCAAATTACTCATCAGTTATACTTCTTTGTCTTGCCATCAAACCAACAAAACAAACTTAAGCTGTTTATTTTAGTATTATATTTAAAAGAAGAAGAACACATTTTTTCAATTGTTTTGGATCTTAGCTTTGTCTTCTGAAAACATGTTGATAAGAAATGATCAGGAAAACGAATGTGTTAACTGAACTTGAAGTTTTACAAAAAGCAATTGTAAAATGGCTATAAAGTTTTTTCAAAAAGTACAGATATAAATTAATTTGCAATAAAAAAACATAGCTGTTCAATTAGCATTTTACAATAGATTTAATTTGTTTTTACTTAAAGTTAGAACCAATAGACCAAGATTATTTTGTACCTTCTTTACTTTCCTTTGGTGTTTACTTGATTAAAAGTTGTTTATACCAGAAAACTTTGCCTTTCCTCTATTGAAAATCAAACAAATAAGTCTAGTATTGTCCCATTTACATACATTTTCATAAATATTATATTTTCCCATCTAATCGTGACATTAAAGGGGTTCTTATGAGTGAAGTAATGTTAAGTACAGTGTTTTTGTTTTGTGAAGTACTGTAAGAGGTGGAGCCTCATTGCAAAATGGCCCTGTCTAAAGGCAGTTTGTTTGAAGGATAGCAATGCTGTCTTTACTTAGCACTGGAGGATTATTAACTTTCCAACATTATGGAAACGCTTCACATGTTGGTTGTGCTAGTGTCAATTATTGTAGGAATACATCGCCATCATATAAGTGAAATACCCTTAAGCACAGCATAAAACACCAATCAATCAAAAATATCCCCATTGCAGACTTTTTCACTTGCAATGCTTCAGTGCATTGAACTGTGCGTACACCTTATATATATGGAATCTTATAAGGATAGTTTCATTTATTTTTGCAAAGTTATAGCTATTTTTATCTAAAAACACATGAAAGATACATGTAACTGTAAGCTAATGGTATCAGTTTCTCATATGCATTGTAACAGTAAGAACCTTAATGAGACTTAATTATTTTAAGGGGGTGTTTGGAAGGAGCCATTCTGTTGTACACTTTTAAACCACAATCAAACAAGGAAATGGTATTATAACTTTTTACATTTGGTTTTAAAAGCATTAAACCAGCATTACTTTCAGATTAGGGTGGCTGACTGCTGGGCCTCAATCTGGACTACATGTTTATTAGTATTAAAGCTTGACCAGTCAAGTAAGGTCAGGCAGGGGCTGGTTTGTTTGAAAGCAAAGATTAAATAGCTTATAAAGTATTAGAGATGGCGTGATGTCATTTGATAGTGGATTAAATTTAATAGCGCTTCAAGCAACTGTCCCCTACTCAAACATCTTACTTCTTCAGTTTGAAAACCAGATAAGGTTATTAATGATCTACATTGGTTTCAATGTTAGCCCTATCAGTGTTTACCAAATGGACACGCTGAATCCATCCATTCAAGACTACAACTTATTAGTTAATTCAGTCAGATAATTTGTTTGTTTCAAAAGTTAAACCTCTTACAAATGTTTGTGTTAATTTGTGTTGCACACAGTTTTCTTTCTTACATAGTTACAATTCATAGCCTGACATTGTCAGGTCTTGCTTCACCCTTCCTGTTATACAGTTTTTCTAAATAAAAGCGTATTAATAGCTGTACGGGGTCCGTGTTCATTTTTAAATATGCTGGAACATATAAATGGTATTTTTTTATTTTAATAAAGGAATTTTGTGTAAGTTGATAACTTGTATAATATATAGTAAGTTGATAATGCATTTGACGTTTTAATTAAACTTACATAGCTAATTATTAAAAAAAACTGCTGTAGACTTTTGATAATTAAAATGACAAACATGTTTGGCTAAAATGACAAGATATAAGATTTGCATTTATTTTCAAAGCCATTTTGTGTTATTGTTAGAGATAAATACATATAATTGAAAAATAATTGATATTAAAGAAACAATTTAGGACCATGTTTTAATCCCATGGTGGTGGAGCGGAGGGCTGGGAGGGTGCTTCCTGTTGCCCTGGGGCTCTCAGAACTAAAGGGCAATGTGAAGCCGATCTGTTTATGATGTCATTGTATTATGTCCTTTGGCTGTAGTGCATTTATCCTGTGTTGTTATTGTTTGTTACCATTGGTGTAGAGGGTGGTTTCCTTCACCCATTGGGATGGCAGGTCGTCATGTGAGTGAAATAACCTTAAGTATGGCGTTAAACCCCAATAAAACAAATAAACAAACCTATGGTAGTGGAGTCAAGTGTAATCAGGGAAAAGACGGACTTAAACCTTAAGGGATATATTTTTTTGTCAATAATGCCAGCAAAACAATGTGCTATTTGAAGCCTGTTCACAAGCACTTTTTAATTGACAAAAAAAATATATTGCTCAGGAATATTAATGAAATGTCTTAATTAAGCCAATTAGTGGGACTGTGTAATTAAGGGCAATTTAAAACACACTTTATTGTTTAAGTAAATTTAATAACGCTCTGATTTTCTTTTGTTTTACCTTGGTGTATTTTGTTTAAAATATCACATGGAATATTCTGGCTTGACAAGATATCAAGCAATGGTTACTCAACTGGAAAGCAAATTTCAATTAAAACAGAGATTTGAAAAAAAAATCTTGTAATTGTCCGTACAACGAGTGATAACAATCAGAGTAATTAATGGTTAAAGTGTTGTGTGAGTTTTTGTCTTAATTAACAAACTTTAAAATCTTGCCCGGCTACTTGAGGCAGCACGTGTGTTCATCAAGGAGCTCAGAAGCTTCTCCATGTATAAATATTTATAAGATTGTCATGTAACTGTGTAGAGTTAGCTGCTTTACATGTCTGAAGTTGAAACAGGTAGTCAGGTACAATACTGGCTAAAGTTCAGGTAAGAAAAGTCTTTATGATATATTTAGTATAAAACAGAATGATAATTAAAGGAAGGGAAAAGAAATCTGTCTTCAGTCGCTTGTATTGCTTATGTTAAGCTTTGTTAGCCAAACATATGGATGCTGGCTTTTTGTTCAACTGAAATGTAGACAGATAGAAGTAAACAGGGTTTGGTTACTTGTTTAAACATATCCATGGGCACTGCCAAGTTTGACCAAAACTATACACCATATACATCATTTATTGACTCATTATGTACTGCTATTTCTAGCTTTATGCTTAGCTAGTAAAGCTAGAAATAGCAGTAATCTGTCAAAAAAAGATAACTCTTTTTTTTTCAAATACATTATTATTCTTTTTCTTAGAGGACTATGTAGTAAAAATTCTTCAAAGTTGGTTAATTTAAGCCTGAGTTTATATAGGAGCATTACATCATGGTCATTTTCCATGGTAAATAATTAAATCTATTTAGTGTAAGCACATTCAAAGCACACAGGTCATCAGTGCTCATGTATTTAACCATACTGTATGAAGTTTTGACAGAGATTTGTAAATTGTCTTGACGCTTTAAAACTATCCCAATTGTGACATTAATCGCATCATGGTGCATTCTTTCTATTTGAGTACGTACCCCAGTGAGTTTCCTTTGCAACTCTTTTAATATTTTTTTTAAAATTTAATTTAGTTTCACATTGAACCTTGTTCACAAAATACTTGTTTTTTTCAATAATTATTCGATAAAGAAAAAAAAACCACATACTTAAAGTTCAAGATTTCCAAAGGTTTTATTTACACGTGGGACTAATGCTGATTTTTGTTCAAGTCTAATGGTGGTCTCATGTTAATGGGGCATGTAGTGTGCTTTGTCAAACACATGTTTGTGTATAATATACTAGAGTGTGTCATTAAAAATCCAGTAAAAAACTTTGTTGGGAATCATTTCAAGGACTTTTTTTTCAATATTAAATGTGAGCTGGACCCCCCAGTGCATACCAGAAACACTATATGTTCTAGCCTTGTGTTATAAAATACTTTATAACTTCTTAATGGGCACATTTCTTAACAAAGTTTACTCCTGTGATTTGACATGAACTGTTTTATGTGTTTCTACCTGTCTGTATAGAGTAAGGTGTATACAGGTATTGATATAAGTGCTCTAGATGTATTGGGCAGGGTGGTAAGTGGGTATAAGTGGGGCTTGAAGGGCCTGGTCCCCCAGAGAGGTCTGCATGCATGAAGGAGAAAATGTGTTTCTCAGCAAAAGGTATTAATGCATGATATTGAATAAATAAAGGTTTATTGAAAAGCTCTTGTTGTTGGGCATCTATAAAATGAGTTGATTGAAAGGGTTACTAATTGAGCTGTAGTTTCTTTTATTAAGCACAATAATAGATGAATGATGAAGACATTGTGATCTTATGCTAATGGCCTTCCTGTACCCGTGTTCCTTTGGAGGGAGAGATCTTATGCTAATGGCTCTCCTGTGCCCGTGTTCCTTTGAAGGGAGATTTCTGTTTGCTGGGCCCTCACCTCTGTCGCACTTGAGGTAGTCTCTTGTCTTCCACACCATTTACCTGTGACTCTCCCGGCTTCAATTCAAATCTCTTATTTATGTTAGTGAAATCAATTAGGCTGTTTTCACACAGGTGTTATATTTGGGGATTAGAGTTGATCTATTAAGAAGGGTATTTACCACTCAATAGGCAGGCAAATACCTTTGTATCCTATCAATGATCTGACCTAAAATTGTTCCAGTAGGCTTTGTGAATCAGTTTGCTAAAAACTCTTTTATAAAAATAAGGAAAACATTATCTTGACAAGAGAGTTGAGCAAATTGCTTTGCGTGAAAGTGTGATTGTTAACATTACTTGATATGCTAAATCTGTTAAACTTGTTTACTATACTTCAATGTGAAGGAATTAAATTAAATCAGAATCTGCCTTTTGCTATTAAAAAATTGTAATAAAATTGCCAATGTTTGTGCACTATTTGAGTCTGTCAGTGTGAGGCTATGCAGTTCTCTGATTATTGAATACCTCCTCACTCCTCTAGTCTGCCACAGAACACTCAACAAATCACCCAGCTTTACAATAGGTCACAGGGTATATAAAAGCCCATAGTCACCCAGCACAAGATTAATATGTAATTTATTCAGTAAACGAAAAGGCTTTAATTTCAAAATGTGCCAGGCATAAGAAAAGCTAGTACACAGAGATCTCGCCACATGGGGTTTAGCTGATGAGTTGGGTATATTAGCAGAGATGGTTTAGCTTTGAATTTTGAACGACAACACAGTTTTGTTTTAAATATTATTTTAGATATCTGCAATATTTTACTTTGAAAAGTAAGTTGTTTCATCTTTCTTTCTCTTACTTGATTCAGAAAATTCTAAAGTAATTATCACTGTTTTGTTAGGGAAAGAGAGTATTGCAGTCATAAACAAGACTTTTGTCTTTCTGTTAGATTTATGTTCTGATGTTATGGATTTAAACTGAGATATGATGATATGTTTTAGTCTGTTAACTTACCAATCCAGCACAATAAATGATGATCTCAAACTATCATCATCACATTGTTAGTAAGCTTTTTTCGAACCCACTGGAAAATTCCTTTAAGGTATTTGTAGGTTCATGTTTCTTTTATACTACATAATCTGATCAATTTTTTGTTTTGTTTTCTCAGCTGCTACTGTTGAAGTTGTTGTGGATGTAGATACAGGTGAAGGCGAGTGTGTTATACCCCAAGAGGTTAATGAGGATCTGACAGAAAACAACAACAATATCACAGGTATGATGTCTGTAGTATGTCCTTGTTCTTGCTATATGTATGTAAGTTTGGGGTTAAAGATAAGACTCCAACAAATTAACATGGAAACTGACATATGCATACTGCTTGTATTCATGGATTTATAGAAATAGATTTGTTAGCACCTTAACCGGTTAAGTTCAACATTTTTAGTTTCAGGAGTAGGTATTTTGGATTATGCAATATTGAATATATTTGATTAATCAATGGTAGGCAGGGACTTCTAATAGTGTATGGACTATATTTAAACAGAAAACAGTACTTGAAATTCAATTACAGTAAATGTATTTTTTTTCACCACCACTACAACAAGGGTGAAAGTAGATAACTCATTTCTTGTAACATTTTGATGTTGGTCTTCCAGTCTGCTTCTAACGGTGCATTTCTGTCAAGAACCTTGTTTAATTATCATTTGTCTATTCTAAGACTCAGGAAAATGGTGCCAAATAATTTATCAAATAATGGCATGATCATATCTCTCGAGATTTGTTTTTAGTGAATCGACACCTGATAACTAAAAATGGTCCAGAGAGCTTTTCTTAACTGCCTCTTAGCTAAGCTACTCAGTGACAAACTTAATTCTTTTTACACTCTCGGACTTGGGCAGCAATTTCAGAAGCCAATCTTACGCTATATTAATTTCATTAAGCCCGACTTTAGCCTTTTGATTTCTCTGCAAATTACCCAGGATTTAATAAAAGCAAATTACCCCAATGAAATATAATAAGATAATGAAATAAAAAATGTGTAGGAATGAGTCAGAGTGAGTGTGTTCAATTTCATCCACTGAAGATAAATTTGACTGATAATGTTGTGATCTGGTATCAATGTTTCATATCACTCATTAAAATCCATTGAATTTACTCTGGATAAAACATATGGTAAATCTCTTAATAATTTGATTCTTCTGAAAGGGGAATATTAGTTTACATGTGCCAGTGTTTCTGTGAAATGACCATGTCAGTCAACTAGTGGTTTAATAGAGGGAGGGACCTCATGTATGGTACAAAGCCCGAAATAAAGATTACCAGAAATCAAAAATGGGAATTTTGCTTCACTTTTAAAATAACTGGGTGTCCAATTTTTTTACAGTTTCCCTATCTCCTGCATGTCAAAGTTTCTTAAAACAGAGTGTCCAAATGAGGCAATTGTTCAATTCAGAGTGTCCAAAGGACAGGTGGACACCCCTCTGCCTAAGCCCTTGGTACCAGTCAACAATATAAGAGAAACTCTGTTTATAGTTGATCTGGATACAGTGTTTAGTTTTATATTTGACAAGAACATTAGAAGATTTACAGTTCATTTCACATCTCATTTATTATTCACCATTACTAATTAAAAGTGGTAAATGTTTCAAGTCCCCCTAGGGCTTAGTCCTCGGATCACCTTTAAAACTAAAAGGTGAAATTTATAATCTGTCTTCTTAGCTTTAATGTTTACAGAAGATTGTTGTGATGTATTTATAGAATATGATGTTTCCAGAGGATTGTGATATATTTATGGGTTATGGTGTTTCCAGAAGATTGTTGCGATATATTTATGGCATATGGTGTTTCCAGGAGATTGTTGTGATATATTTGTGTATTAAGTTGTTTATAGGCTATTGTTGGAATATATTTTTTTCATTAAGGTGTTTACAGGCTATTGTAAAATGTAACATGTGTTAAAAAATGTGTTAAGCTACTAGGAATTTACATAAATGAAACACTAACTTGGCAAGACCATATTGATTACATTTGTGCTAAAATTTCAAAATT
>JAQQZZ010148519.1:2486-12716 GCA_030265115.1 Mopalia vespertina | reverse complement strand
ATGTGATATTCTCAGTGTCCGCCATTTTTTCGTACGATAGGTCACGTGAACGGTCACGTGATCTACTGAACGACAGTTTTCTGAGCCAAATGCTTATCGTCTGCGCTGAACCATTCAGCCGAGGCAACGGCCTCGCGAGGTGGATAGCTGAGCATTTGGCTCTCGTCTGCGGCGGGCTTAAATATTTTCAGAACTTTGGGATTTATTTTTCGGTTATATTTACAATAATTCTCTACCTTTACAGATGGAATAACCGAATAGTTTGTAACTTACATTTCGTGAGAAATATCTATGACTCGTGCGATTTTGTCATAAGGCAAAAATATACTTTAAGTTTTGTGCGACCGTGGTTGTATGTAAGGTTCCGTATATAAGCTTAGGATGACTCGCATGATGAGCAATGGTGATACACACTTCCAGGGAATTGTCTCAGTGAACCGTATAGCATCACCTTTGAGAACAAAAAATTTCCGACCCTTGGAATTTAGTGTTTTCGAGACAGTATATGCATGTTATCTAAAATATTTACGTAATCCGGTTAAACAAAACAAAAAAAACAAAAAAAAATCTTTCTTTCTTTACGATGTATGCTGTAGCAAATATCACCATCATAAAAGGGAGTATCACGGATTGATCGCTGACTACTAGTATCTACTTATAAATATATATATAAAAAGGTAGAGAGAGAGAAACATTTAAAAAAGTAAAAAAAACATTAAAAGAGAATTTAAATCCGGTTAGAACAGATTAAAAAAATTGGCCAACATCAAGCCTCAAAGTCTCCGCTACACAGTGGGTTTCGACGGAACACTATACCCTAACATTCTCCCTGATGGAGACTGCCAATTTGTTTCCAGGACAAGCAATTCATCGGGAACGATAAAGTAATATTATTTGATACTTAAGCGACACATTTTTGTGTTTATTCTTTGACTTTCTCCAATACATAGTTCTGGAATATATTTATCGGATAAATGTTTGGAAAATAAAGTTAAAAGAGGTGTACTACCTTCTGTACACCTCTTTTAACTTTATTTTTAGGAGCCCAGTAAAATCCTGTAGTGGCTATACTATAAAGAAAGGAATAACGTTAAAGTCCTCAGAATGCGTCAAAGCAGGAAGCCTCTAGAGAACAACCAAAGGCAAACATCCCCTGTGGTGCAAATGGCTCGGTGAACCTGAGAACTAAATAGGACTCCTACAGTGTATCCAATAATCCAAGATGTCATCAATTGAACTCCATGACAATGTTGACGTTGTTGTTGTTGTCCTGTCTTCATTCACCATTTTGTTCAAGTGCGCTATGTTACAATGCGTAAATAAAACAAAATGTCAAATACACTAAACATGGCATGCAAAGACACACCTGAATATATCTCACAGCTTCCATAAAAACTCTAACGTCAATTTTCTTTACTTTTGATTTTCTTTCAATTTAACTTCTCTGAATTTTCCAAGAAAATATATTTACATGGCTGAGTAGTCGAAGTGAATGACATTTGCCGTTTCGTGCCCAACTCGATCTGAGAGTCGTCCGCAAGTGTCTCAGCAAAATTAAATTTCCAACATCAATGCCTTTTTTCTGTTTTGAATTACCAGTTAATTTTAAACAAACTGCCCCAGAAAGACAGAGGTCAAAACAAGAATTTGTTCACTCAGAAAAAAAAAAATTATAATAAAATTAATAAATATGAACAAATTATTACGGAATATTATAAACATGTTAATCAAGAGTGGTACTAACAACGTTGCGTGAATGAATAATATAATATCATCGGACACCGACTTCAGACATATCACGCCGTTAAGAGTATAGAAGAATGGCAAAAGCGGATACGTCGACTACATTAGGACAACCATATATTCAGTAGCCACAGAGTTGGTGAGAAATTTCTATTAAATTCCGCCTGGTCATGCAGGTTGGGGAAGAACATTTCCAGTTCTTCTTCTTCCCTCTTGGACTATAATCTGATTATCATCCTATTTTTTTAGGTTATCCTTTTTCTTAATATATTTATTATAGTCCACTAGTTGTGTTTATTTTGCAATTAATGTAAACTTCACGACATATATGGCATAATTTTAATTTATAAAAAAATATATACATTAAGCTGAATTTTGAAAGTAACATGGCCACTTAAAAATTATGTCTTTTTTGTGTTAATTTAGAATCAATTGAAGAATTTTGTTAATTTCCAGCTTTATAAATAAAAAGATTAAAGTTTAAAACTACTTCCCGAAACCCCTGAAAGCTGAAAATTCTGTACCAGGATATTTAAATGGAGAAAGAATAGGTTATCAACATTCACCCAATGAATTCTCGCACTGAACTCGTTTACCTGGGGCCTGATCTTTGAATTTTTTTTACAGCCGCCCTATTCTGCACTTTAATGCTTAGTTAACACGTGTCAATGAAGTTGTTCATAAAAACCTATTATGGACAACCGTATCAATTTAGTAAAAAAATTGCTAAGCAAACTTAGTTAGTACTGATTTCATAAATTCCGACCATGTGACGTTCCTTTCTTAAGACCCATGTTGCTGTTTCGATGCTTTCGTCCTCTTAGTTCTTAATACTCTTAATCTGTATATTAATTGTTGTCCCTCCCAGGCCTAAAGTAGCTCAATAGTTCTCGAGTTGGTGGCACTCTTGACAGTGACCTCGAATTTTAAACACCAAGACACTGGTGCCACTGCGGAACGAGCAACGATAGCTTGTCTAGCGGAGTGACGAGCTGTACGACAACAGTCCAGAGAGATCCTGCGATCGAAGCCAGGCACTCGATTGTACAATCTGGCCCTTGACTCCATAGCGACAATAATCAACACTAATTAATTGTCCGGCTCGCAGAAGCTGTCTGAATCGCCTAATTTCCCTCTCCCTAAGGGCCGTGTACTGTCATCATTTGAAGCCACCGATCAGATGCGGCGAGCCATCAACTGTAGCGTACACCGCGACTGGAAACATAACACAGTACAGGCAGTCATAATTACTGACACACAATAAATACACGATTAGCCTCATAAATTTAAATGACACATTGACTGTTTAAACGAACTGGTCTTGTTAAATGTCTGAAGGCTTTCAGAATGTACCGATCGGTTTAAACGGTGTATTTGTCCCATTAAATATATTGCATAGGCCTTTCCAACAACATAAATACGGATGGCTTTAATCACGGACACTTGTATCTAGCTAGTAGCAGTCCGTTCTCGTTAGGTCTCCCAAAAGTAATTGTATTTTTAAGACAAGATATGAAATCAAGTTTACTACTGTAAAATCGACAAATAAAGCTAACTAAACAAAATTGTATTTCCATGTGGGTATTTCACACGTCTACGTTTTAATGCCGATGTCGTTTTGTAAAACTAACCATCGGATCTGTTGCTTTCGTTTAGAAGTCTTGATCCATCGGCTGAAAAGTTTCGTAGCTCGAAGCTCATTTGTTGAAATGCTCAATTCACTATAGTTGGGACATTAATTTAGTAAGTGACAGAACATAAAAGAGACATGTTCATCATAGAACAAATTTTATCATGGAATTAGCCTAGACCTTCTACGATTTTAAGTAGAATTAAATTTTGTTCATAAATTAAAAGAATGCTGCCGAAGTTAAAACAAATATTTAATGTCTACTAAAGCTTGTATGAGTCAATGGAAATACGCTAAAATACATGTTCAAACTAAAGTGCACGTGCAATTTTGCTTCTTGAATGTATCCGGTATTGTTTAAAACAGCCCTTTTTGACACTCAGTTTAATTTTCCAACAATCGGCTAATTCTCGCGAGATTCTCATTACTATGCATGATATCATCACTATGATGTGCACCCAGTACATTCGAGGACTACACTGAGTGACTTTCAAGGGGACTCATGCTGCAATACATTGACTAAGGCAAGGTCTAAGTAGATACAATCTTTTACAAGAAAAATAGCTGAAATCCGCCAATTAAATTCTCAAATGTCTACGATGTAGCTTATTATACAGCCCCTTCCCCTGATTATAATCTTCTGGAAGAAGACTTAAATTTAATATTCTCAGTTACTGCTAAACTTCCACTTGGCCTATACGAAGTTGGGGTTGGAATTGACTCATTTATCTTCTTCTCATTGCGAAAAATAAAATCTAACTCGATAATTTGAATAAAAATAAAATAAAATAAAAATTCTTTCTGAATGTTTAAAAGTTTGCTTGATATTTGGATCACGCCTCGATATATTGACATAACAAGCTCCGAGTCAACAATTATTGGCCAGCCACCTTCAAGCTTCAAATTTGAATTCGAATTATAGCATGCAGGACATCCTAGTACAGTCTTGAACCATTGGGAAATGTATTTTTTACTCAACTTACCTGTTTTTATCGTTGAAAGGAATTTGTCAAGAAGAAAAAAGAAAATAATATCGAGACAGCATGTTGCTTTATTTTATTATTAGTGATCAGCAGTTGTCTGTCTAAATCACCATTTAAGGGGTTTTCATATTTCAATCCAAACTCGTATATTATAACCGATGTGTGTTTGGCTAAAACAAACCAATGAAAATGATGAAAATCCATATATCCTGCTGTACAATAATATAATCTGACACCCTTAAGGCTGTCAACAGACTATCAAAGACCGCGACAGGCCAAGTACCATCAGACACGTGTATCAATATAGCGTTCAATCACTACACGTGTTCGCTATACCACCATCACACTAGAGCAAGGCATCTTTAATGGATTCAACAATGGCACACTATAGAAAGCCTTACTTCAGATATCAAATCACTACCATCATGATGGTGTCATGTCGAAGCCTTGTATTGGATTACTGATGTTTTAGGACATCCAGTCAAACATGGTACAGGTGCCCTTCTGTGTTCTTGAGCCCTCGTCGCTATATTGTGCATTCTCACGTTGCGCTTTGTAGTAACGACTTTGGGTGATTCCCCTTATTTGTGGCGCTGTGAATGGTCATCTTTTTGTAATCTTTTCTCCACCAATAAAAGTGCCACAGATAAGGGGAATCCTCTGAAGTCGTAACTATGTCATTTAGACAGACAACTGCTCTGCACTTATATATAATAACTTTAAAGTAACATGGTTTCTCGATATTATTTTCTTTATTTCTTGACAAATTCTTTTCCACGATAAAAACAGGTACATTGAATAACAAAATATTTCCAATGGTTCATGGCTTTACTAGGACGTCATGCATGCCATAATTCGAATTCAAATGTGAAGCTTGAAGATGGCTGGCCAATAATTGTTGACTAGGAGTTTGTTTAAGTCAATATATCAAGTCGTGATCCAAATTTCACACAAACTTATAAAATATTCAAGAAAAATCATGAGAATCCACCGTATAGGGTCCATACGGAGCCATTTTCTTGTACTCCGAAGTCCTCGAATGTGCTGCGCGCATCACCTCGGGCGTAAAACGCACGTCGCCATTATTTCACGCATTTTTTCTTCTTCAAATTATACAGATAACATAGTCCAAGCTGCTTAGAGAATTCACAATACCCCGCTGTTTTCGTTTCAAATTATAATGTACTAGACTAAATATGCGTATTCTAGTCATATGGAATTCGCTATAGGTTATGTAAGTGTTTGGACAGGGTGCATACGCTGGTGTATAGGCTTCCGGTGAATAAGACACGGCTACGACAGAGCTTAGAGATGATATCGCATTAACGAGAATCGCACGAGATCTGGCCGTTTACTTCTCTTGTGACGATTGCGACTGTTAAATTCTACACATAGTCTCATTGTGCCATGCATTGCGCCTCGAGTTCATCCTACATGTATATGTCCCATCATTGTTTGTTGTCAGTATAGGTGAGTAAAAACACTGAATAAATTAAAACCCCGTTATACATTTATGGGTTTGTTTGCTTGTTGGGGTTTTAATTTCCCTCAGTATATACATTCAAGTGAATTGTAGCCAGTCAGGTGACTGCTACAGTGATAGGAAAGTTTCAAATCAATTAACAATGTTTTATGGTGCATCTACACTTTCATTTATAAAAAAGTTCTCTCAAGAAACCATTTGAAGGTCTTTGGCTACTGGCTAGCTTTGGTTGAACCCGTTTTGTTTCTTCAAGAACCCTTTTACATCAACTGTAGCAGGTATCTCCCATTTTTTTGTCGTAACGATTCCGTAAAAAAACCATTTCCATATGGTGCGAACTCGATATTACTCCCTTGGATGATTTAGCGGAGAGTTTTCCGCTAAGATTAATACTACAGAGTATAACCTACACTCCGAATTGCCACAGGACGGAGTATTAATTACGTTGAAATAAGAACATGTTTTCTATTCAAGTGTGCCGTCTCTGGGTGATTGCACACCAACCATATATAAGTGAATGAACCAAGTCAACCAAACTAGAAAAAGTAAAAGGTGCCGTACTTTACTTTAATTGTTGAAAAACGTCATTTTCCATTGTTTGGTGTATATCTACCGTTTTCCTTTACATAAAACAAACATAAAACAAGATGAATATAGGCCTATCTGATCACCACAATTATAAACACCGGCTTAAAAATCCAAATGCACACCGGGGTTTTACTGGGCATAGAACACAGCGGCATATTTATTTTTTGTCGAGCAACGATCACTTTTTTATTCATTTGAAGAAAGTTGTAAGCATATGTTCTACAAATGTTTACAAAACAGTAGATTCAATTTATAGAAAAAAACATGTTTTATGTTCAAAATGAAAACAAAATTGATTGAGGGCACAATCGTTAATAATATAACTCTCTATATCAAGATATTATATGCAACACTACACTGAATGACAAATTCTAATCACCATTTTATGGTCAGCTATATATTGACGAGAAAAGAGCGTGTAATGTCTGGGAAAAGTTCTTATACAGCTCCAAATTCCTTCACTATGAAACGAACTTGGGGAACTAGGTCGAGTCACGTGTCCAAGAGAGATAACATTGGTCGATACAAAATGTAAGGAGCAAACAAACACATGTTTGGTAATTTATTAAAATTGCTTGAATTTAAGGACCAGCTCCTCCAAATTGACTTAATGTGCTTAAAATTCTAGTAGTGTAACTTGATTTTATTGCAAAAAGAGAGCGAAGGTGTACAGCTATAAATTATGTTTGTCGTTTATTACAGTACTAGGGCCTATATCTAGTTCTTTGTTTGCAATAACCAACGGACAAATTGACACACATTTGTGGCAAGCCAAGTGATGCATTGTAGGCCTACAATAAATCCGCTGTAAATTTGAAAACCGCAGATTTGTGTATATCGATAAATTGTTTACATTTTCCAAAATGATTTATGTTCAAGAAATTCAAATCTATTTATTGTGTATTGGTTGTTTTGTTTATCTGAGTCCATGATACACTGAATTCATATGCTGTAGGTTTAAGAAGTGCGTTTTTGGACACATAATTTTGCAACCAGGAAATTTGTATTTTGGAGTGATCGTTCGACTTTGAGGATAAGAAATTTACCGTTTGAGGTAATATAACATTGAAAATAGAATCATTTGTCCTGCTATTGAAGTGTCTCAGGAATATGCCTAAATCTATTTGTTTGGTGTACCGTCACTTGAGAAGCTCTTCAGATAGAAGTTGGAACATGCTCACACAATCTGGACTGCACACGATTGAGTACCAATGTCACGTATTTCCTGGAACCAAGTCACGTGTCTGACAGAGATAATCGTAGCGCAGCAAGTTGTTGTTGGGTCAGTTGTCTGTGCAGCATTTTTGAAGGCAGTTATAATCGGAGCAATTGCTGCAACAGCTTTGCGTATAGAAACATTATAAGGCAAGCCCATTCTTACATCAGATTAACCGAAAAAGATATTTAAGAATAAAATGGCTATCCTGTCGCACAGATACTTAATGGGATCAAGACAAAGCTAAAATGAGTTTAAGTCCACGGCTGTAGACCTAGATACGCTTCGTCATATGGTACTCCCATTCACGTTTTTCTCAGAGAAGTAGAAAAAGCACTGACATAAATACAGAAAAACTGCCACTCCTGCACAAGCTCAGAGACGGTGCATGGATCGAACGGCTTTCTGGGAGTTTTCGCGTCGATTTATGCTATTTTTATTCTCGTTAACGATACCGAAAGGTGTTGTTAAATAAATGAAAAAATAAACTGTGCATGGTGCATGGGATAGAATTTATTTTATTGTCTTCATTGTAAACTGTTAAGACACTGACAAGAATGCATGCAGTTAAACCTTGGAGAAAAAAATCTCCGGGAAAGTAAATGCAGAAATAATTTGCACAACATATAATGTAGACATATAAACGATAGGAATATTCCCTTCAACGGGGAGAAAAAGTTGGGTAAATTTTGAACGAACATTAGAAAAAAACTACACTATCAAAAATTATGGTTATTTAAGGGTTAATAAGAAAAGACGATGGTTCTGTATGGAACTATAACGTCAAAGACAGTTCGTTGGTATTGGAAAAAAGGGAGACATAGGGCCTACTATAGCTAGAGTATACATCGAAGGGTTTCATACATACAGTACCATGAAGGGTTCGACCAGACAAATAAGCTGAAGAACGTTTATTGGTTCTATTAAAGCTATACTTTTCGAAGAGTGTATAATACAAGATAGTTAATGGAATGGATTTCAGTATATGTTCATGAATTTAAAAACTGTATGTACACATAGAGCTGTGCAACGAAGTCAAAGGGAGATCATCAGTTTTATCACTTTGTCTTTAAACCAACAATAAATCTTTAATCTCAATCTTTCAGTATTAATATAGTTATCACATCAGTTTACAAAAGGCCGATTGGCTGAATGTGACAAAATCGGGTACGTTACTAAGGTTACGCAGTAACATTGTCAAGGAATGGATTTCAATATATGTTTATGAATGTATACACATAGAGCTGTGCAACAAAGTCAAAAGGCGACGATCAATTTTATCATTTTAAACCACGAATAAATATCAATCTTTCAGTATTATTATAGGTATCACCAAGACTTGTTCAGTCTTCTCGGGACAATATGCCGATTTGCGGAATGTTACACTATCGGACACTTGACTAAATTTAGGCAGTAACATTCTCAGTGTTACTTCTCAGTATCCCGTCTCGTCGCTGTTTTGCCAACATATACTCCACGTATTCAATCTGCCCATCATCGTTGAGATCGTCGTCTTTGAGAATTACATCAACGATTCTTTCAATGTAGCTGTCTGAGGAGGAGCTCATTGGTTCAACTACAGTATGATCATCAGCTGCGAGAAAATAAAAAAAATAAAAATTCCCGTAAATGTAAGTAGCAAACAAACCAGAAATCATTTGTACAGGTTGAGGCAGTATCCCCAAAAACACTGGACAATTCATTTGTATTAGCCGTTATATGATATGCGAAATAACAAAACCACCCATCATTACTAAAGCACATTTAGATACATATGCAGGGTCACTAAAATATTACAGTTTGTTCATAAATCAAAGGAGCATTGTTGAAATTAAAAATATTTTCATCTGTTACCAAAGGGATCTTGATATCATATACCCAACGTATACGACGCACTCACTAATCATGGGCTATCGCTGCATACAAATCCATTCATTATAGCCATTGATAAAAGGCGATATGTTTTAGAGGACGACCAGAACAAGGTACCCGGGAACTAAATAAAATAGGCCTACGTCATGCCATTCGGGGCGTTTCACATTGCAGTTGTTTATGTTTGGCTAATTGAAAAACGAAAACCAATTAAAGTATGCATGAGTATTTTGTCTACAAATGGCTTAAAGATGCTTTTGATTGGATGTTTAAAAATAAACCCTGTTCTGTCAATCCCCGAGAAACGGTCATTCTTTTGTCAGAAGCTACAAAGAAAGGATTTGTGTATTGTCGACGGTGAGTGAGTGTTCGTATGTGAGAGGGGTGGGTGAATCTATCATTCACGCAGCTTGAAACGGCTTGCATCTTTCTGAATAAAGAGACCCAATCATCTTTCGTCGAGTTTATTCTTGGATTATGACGTGTCATATAAGTTGAGATAATAGCTATATGTATAACTGGACCCATTGTCAAGGGACGAATTCTTTCTCGTCGAAAGAAGAAGAAACTTGGAACAGAAGGGGACGGATACGTCAAGGTAAAAAGCAAAGTTTATCTCCCAACTTATAACCTTCGGGTTGGATCGAGTCGCTATATACAAAACACCTTTATTAATTTATTTTTTTTGTCTGGGGGGGGGGGGGGGGGGCGCATA
>JAQQZZ010148508.1:0-12716 GCA_030265115.1 Mopalia vespertina | reverse complement strand
TAAATTATGGACAAGAAATTTATATTTTAAACAAAGAAAGTAAATATAGAATATTGAAACACTTCGCCTGCCATAGTAGTGTTTCTTTCAATACTAATGCCTTATTTGTTTTACATTTTTAATTATTTCACTTACATAAAAGTCTTATTTGCTAGAGAGACGAGGAATGTAACCATGGTACCATGTGCTTCATTTTACCAGCAGGATAAACATGTATTATCATAGAAGAGAAACCGATAGTACCTGTTTAACAATAACAAGCAAACGGATCTTACTTGATTCAATGCTTTATAGGATAAAATGTCAACCAGAGCACCCAGATAAAGTATCCAGGCAGAAGTTTGTTTTAGCGGCCAAGACATTTAGAAAGGTTTGAACGGCATAGAAAGTGCTTAATGTAGCAGACATTCACTACCCCTCTGATGTCTGACAGGAGAATGACACAGCTCCCCAAGACTCCAGTTGACTAATCTTTAAGTTTGTAGAAGGCTGAGTGTTCTAGGTGGCCGGCATTTACTGCTGGCAACTTGGTGCCTAACTGCGATGGTGGTTGGTTCGATTCCTGGACTGGTTTCAATCTGCAACATTTTATGAACTAGAATCTGTTCAGACTAAGAAAGTGTTATCAAAGACTTGGGCCAAGTTAACAATTAATGGACAAAGGTTTAACTTCTTATATCCCGTGTTCGTCTCATAACCTTGTTGTTCGTGTTGTTGTTTTTTAAATCATATGTTAAACGTTTTCCCTATTTGTAATGATTTGACGCTACCATATAATGCTATTCTGTGTATATTAAATATACGATTCTAATGAGACAAGACATGTGTTGTCTTGTGCTGTAAATAAATTTTTGCACAGTCAAACGAAGAATAAATACAACATAAATAGCGCATATATGCATCAGCCGTGGCACCTTATGAAACGTTTTCGCTCTTCAGAACTCTTTTCAGCTACACGTGTTAATGGAGCGAAATGTGGATTTCATTGCCAGTAAACATTTATGTGACATACAATAGAGTTGTATTCCAATGCTCAGTCAACTGTAAACTTTGTATAGCCAAGATTATAAAATTTGACATATCTATGGAAGATCTAAGACATTTAAAAACTTTGTTACATGAAAATGTCTCCCTTTGCTCTAATTGTAAATGGCGGGCGACTGGGAGGTAGATTCATTTTGCGACTGTCGCTCTAAGCCTCCAGCGAGCTTTCAAATCAATCTCCTATTTGGTTCTATATCTTAAAGCTAAAATCTCCAACACATACTTTCTGTATTCCTCGTATATGATTATCAACTTCAAAGTCTAGACTATGTAAAAGCAATAACCAGTTTTGGATTTGCATTGATTTGCTAGTCCGATCTGATAACATGTTACTACAAATCAACATGGCGTGCTTCTGATTGCTTGCAACAGAAACCATGACCCGAATCAAGACACGGAAATGGTTCTGGGGAGGCAGGTTTTCTCTATCACCAACGACACACGGAATAATCAGTGCCATACGTGATTTATCAGACAAATGTAACACGTCTGCTAGAATTCACTGTTTACGTTTGATTTAGATAAATATAGTCTGCTGCCTAAGGCTTGTGTCCGCAGAAACAAGTTAAAGAAAACTTGGAATGCGCTGTAATATGTACAATAAGGGTGGAATCAAAAGGTCAGTTATCTGTGGTAAAATATAATTTAAATATCAGTATCATAACATTGCATAAGTTTTTGTATTGCTCATCCTGCAAAAAACGTTTTATGAGCATAACTTGACACTCTCTGAATTCTTGTATGTAAAAAAACCCTACACTGATGCCATCATTCCACGGGTTGTCTTTTGGTAGCGATTCGGTGTCTGATATAATAAATAACCTTTCTCTTGGAAAACATATTCAAAACCGAATAATGGAGGTATGATGTACTTGATTGTTGATTGTGGAACATTTGTCCAGACAATAAATTCACCGCGAATTCTGCGCTGTATCAATGGTGATAAGAAACGGTAAAAGTGATAAACGAAAACATGACAAGCACTCAAGCCGGTCTTGTAAGATAATTGGACCTGAGTGAAAAACATGAGATGTTTCAATGATTATCTGTCCTAGGTCTTGCAATGCTGCTTTCCCTAGCATTGGTCGATCGACCAGTCTATAGATCAATCAGTCGTTCGTCCGACTGACCAACCAAACAACCTCTTATTTGATATAAAGTTTCCTCCAGAAAGTAATAAACAGTCCGATTTCTTCCAAATTAATTTACATACGTCAATCCTACCTCTAGCTTCGGGGTGTCAATTGTTGTAATCCTGGCTGGTTCTGTATCTTTTTTTTTGTCAAAATTAAAAATCTTAGTAAAGAAATTAAAAACAAAACAAAACCAATCACTTCGGTCAGAACTGTGCATTGTTAATTCTTTCCAACGCGTCTAGTTGTATCAGGTCTACCGACGAATATGTAATCACACTTGTCGAGTTTTGTCTACCCTGAGGAATCCTAAAGGAAATGTAGAATTGGCCGACATAAGAAAAGGATGTGTGGCATTTTTTTTTATAAATATCTACGTGGATTTTTTTTCTCTACGGTTTAAAGTGTTTCCGCTGACAGCTGAATGCGGCGTAGATTTTGTCGAAAGCTCTTTAGATTCCCCGTGAAGATGATGCCTCTCTCCTGCAGGATGTCTCAGAATAATTCAAACCTTAACGGAGCAGTCTTCAAAAACCTTTGGCCGATTTTTAACTACATTATTTAACCAACATTCAGTTCAATACACGAATCAAACATGTATATGCATGTTTAAATTTAGATGCTGGTGAATAAAAAATATTGAAAATGTCGAGGGTTTATATTGAAACATAATATCGACCTAAGGCATGTGGAGATATTTTCAAACCTTTTCATTCCAATTAAAGCGTTGAATAAATGAAACGTAAAAACTACACTCCTTACACAAAAGTATCTCGTTAAGCAATGTGAAAACTGTAAAAAAAAAAGAAAAAATGCGCCACAGCTGTGGAAAACATTATAGAATACAGATTAATCTTCGTGCTCAATGTCACGTCAAGTCCAAGAAAAAGTTTGTTAAATTGATAATATAAATTTTTTGTCCACATTTGAGATGCCCCTCAGGGTAGTAACCAATCGTGTCACCATGGCACTGGAGGAACATTAATATGCCAACATTTATTGATGCTCGGTGCTTGTTTGTAAATCCGTATTACAATGGAAAATAGGCATGTCTATACATGTGCTGAGAGAACATGGAACGGGAAAACGTCGGTACAAAATGTCGTCTTTCACGTCATGTCTTAGTGTATATATGTAAGAACAATCTGTATATACGTCTTATATACAAATAAATACATAAAAATATATATATATATTCCAACAAAGGAAGACGCTTTACATTTTATTATTGTGCTGGTCTCAACTAATGTTGGTATACACCACCGTCCAAAAATTGAAATACCATTGATCCTGGGGTAAAACACCAACCACTCACGCACTTACCCACTTGAGATAAACCAACCACTTAACCAACAAACCAAATTCACAAATTCGAGTAAGTTACGACTATAATAAAAGAATTATAAATGAACCCATTTGGGAAGAATGTAAGATCACTTAAAAATGTACGTAAATTCGACTCCTTTATTGTTTGTTTAATGGATTGGGGTTTAATCTTATACTTAGCTGTATTTTTAATCGAATGACAGCGTGCCAGCTAAATGGGAAAAGAAAACCACCCTCCACACCAATGTAATCAAAAGACAGAGCAATCACAAGACGTAGTACGACATCACAAACAGATCGACTTCGTGTTATCAGTTTAACTCTGAGAGCACTAGAGCAACAGTTACTTCTCTCCCAACTAATGAATATGGATAAAGGATATGGTGCATGCCACACACCACATCCTTCCTTAAAACCCCCGTTGGACAACCAAATTTGTTTTTATCTCTAATTGGAACATGAATCTCGATAAAGCAATACAACTATTGGTACAAAAATCATTACCCAAATGAACGAGCGGAAATGTGTCCCTGTTGGTATGTGTATTGTGTCATTGTCAAGACAATGCAACGCACTTAATCGATCATTTGTAAAATTTCGGCGATAAAGCACTGTTTAATTTTGATTTTGATTAATTCCTGCCGAAACATGACATTAAAATAAACCTGAAATAAGATGAAGTGTGGGCACAGAAATTGAGTTAAACGGTTAATAAGCTGTGAAGGGGTAAGTCACTCACCCTTCAAATCCTTGGAAAAGAGGTGTGCTGCTATCACCTGCTCCACCATATACATTTGATATTTGACGTATTCAATATATAACAGACTCATTGATGGCCATCATTTACATAATGTTTCACAGGTTTTATTAGCCTTACCGTGTATCTTATTGTGAGCTTTGGGAGATAGTATGTCGCATATCAATTGTCTTCTGGCTAAGGAGGATGTGTTTCAGGCTCAATCATACTATTATATTGTTTATCACTTGGGGACTATTGTTTTTCTTCCAATACAACAAAACCCTTTACAGTTGCAGTAGAAGGCCGCCGTATTCCTTTAAGTAGGCCATTAAACAACAATCTACCAATGCTTTATCATTGTGTATGCATGGTAAACTCCTCATTTTCAAAACATTTGGTTACTCCATTAATATTATTTTCTGAGACTGTTTTGATGCAAACAAAAGACGATAGTTGAGTTAAGCTTACTTTGCATATGAGTGAATCTGTAAAACACCGATTCATTGTTTACTAAAGAATATTAACATTGAATCTTAAAGGGAAAGACAGCTGGTTTTTTTTTAAACCACATGTCAGCTGAAAACAACTCAACGTATGTGTTACTCAAAGAGCTATTTTGATATGTATACAACAGATTAACATTGCGCTTGAACGACCAAGCTTGTGTATACGCCACGTTGTTATAAATACCTTACAATGCATCCATAATGCGGCGGATACACGGGCGATTATAATCGCCCGATCGCGGCGATTGTACCAATCACTGAAAAAATCGCCACGCGTGCTCAGGCCAGCAACAGCGATCATGATCGCCGAAGCCCGTCGGGCAGCCAGTCGCTCGGATCAAACATGTTTGATATTTTCCTTCCATTGTAATCGCCAGCGATTGATCGCCAGGACTGATCGCCCGTGTGTTCATGCGAATCAATGTTGTTAAACCCGAGTTCGAGTTCTTCTCACATGACACACAGAATGGCAACTTCCACGAATGAATTCTGGGTAAAAATGAGTAAATATATTTGCGTTTTAATCTCGCCATATTGGACAAATCACGTGACTTAGGTTGCTTTTTTAAGGTAAAAAATACTTCGAGATCGCTGGGTCAATCGCCGCGTGTGTGCGCTCAAGTCGGCCGAAGCTTTCGCTGGCGATCAGATCGCCGCGATCGGACGATTATAATCGCCACGATCGGTCGTGTGTCCCCCGCATAAGCAAACAGACACACTGGTGACCGACCGTATTTTCGAACAATGGCGTCAGTCCCGTCTGTTAAAATAACTAATTATCGGCTATGCTTAATCAAATGCAATACAGATGTTTGTATTTGAAAATATGCAATAAAAATACCAAGTTTTATGTTGAAAAACTGTTGTCTTTCCCTTTTAGATAGCACGCTGTTGAATAGCGGCTGGTTAGTGTAACTGACCACCCAGAATGAATCGTGCAGAACGCGTATTTATCAAAAGTTGTGTTTACGGAATCGTCATCCTCCCACATTTTCTCTGTAGAAGAAGCTGGGTGCCAGCTGGAAGAATCCTTCTGTTGAATAAATTATTTCTTACTGTCAACACATCACACTTTGATATCCGGACGAGACTTGTTTTCAAAGCATGGGGGATATTTCGAAAAACAATAAAAAAAAAAGAAGAAAAGAAATGCTTGTGTATGCTTCTTGTCTGCCTTTTCTTGTAAGATTCTGGAATTATTAGTTTAGTACAGCATACCAGCAATAATAATAGATTGAACTCACAAATTCCCATAAATATTGTACATAGGTAATAGACCGTCTGTCGATGCCGTAGATTTCCTAGTGACTTCAGCGGTTTTCGCTGAGCTTCTAGTACTGTAGAATAAGCTAGTAACCGCAATAAATACCCATTAAACACGGAAACTTTAATTTAGAAAAGAAACACTTCTTGGGTGAAAGCACTCGAGAGAAGATAAAACGTTAGAAAATTGTCTATTTTGTGTTAATTGTTAAATTCATGTACGAAAGGAAAGACTCGAAAACGGCTCAAGTGGTAAGCTATAAAAATAATAGCGGAGGGTTGGGACGAGGTTTCCTGTTGCCCTCGTGCTCTCGGATCTAAAGAACAACATGCAGCAGATCTGTTTTTGACGTCGTTGTATTGCGTCATGTTTTTGTCCTGTCTTGTCTTTGGTTGTTGCCAGTTTTCTCGAGGGTGGTTCCCTTCATCCATTGTCTGGCACGCCGTCATGTGAGTGAAATAACCTTAAGTTCGGCGTTAAACCCCAATCAAACAAACACACAGTATAAAAATAGTAACACAGATTTTTGGATAAAGACATTTTACTTTTATATCCAGAATACCTTATTTTTTTTTGTCACAAACGTCGCAATAGAAAGATTGTATAATACTCATTAGGCTTCTGAGTTTCAACTCCGCTTCTGTTATTTCTATGAATATGGGATAATTATGTCATCTCTGACTGTATCCTGCTTTAACTTCTGTAGAAATTGTTTAACGAAAGATCAATAAACTTCACTAAGTTCCATCTAAGGCTTCATCTCACCTCTGAAAAAGTTTCGTAAGAAGAGACACATCCGTTTTATACCCAATTACACTACAAAGCTGTAAAAAGTTCGAGTATAACAGCTGCGGTATAAACCCTATTGAATACTGATCAATTTTACGTGCTGACTACCGTGCCAACGATAAAATTGATGTTGATTTGATAGCTGTGGTATGGCTGTAACTTGTGTTTTGTCAACATCTTATAATTGGCAGGTAGTTGGTGGGGATTTCCTGATCCTATGTGTTATGTAACTGGTGGCCACGAAATTGATCCTACTGTAGAAGACACTTTTTTTTTTGGTTTCACATAATTTAAAACCAGCAAAACAGTAACTGCTATTGTATACATGTGCATATATGCTAAGAAATAAGAATTGATAGCATAGAAGTCACCGTCTTGATTGTTTTTAAATACAATTGTTGATTTGCTGTGTCGTATTGCTCCAAGTTTTGTCTTCAGTGTTTGTATTGTGTCGCCTGACTGTTTGCTTTCCTGTGTGAATTGCTTCACCAAATGGATTGGCACGCTGTTATTTCAGTGTAATAGATAAAGTCCGGGAATACTTCGAAAACAAACAACAGTTTTGACAATAAAAAAAATCCTGGAATAATAAAAAGAACCTTTCAGTATAAGATATATAGTTTCAAATACAGGAACTATTGGATCGTTATCATGTTTGTTCAAATATCTTAACGCATTGTTTACAACGCAAAAAATCTCTTATGCAAAACGCCAGTGATTCGGCTTATGGTAATTCAGTTTCTCCTATTACAGAGAGGGCTGGGTTGTGACATCAAGTTTCCCGTAAGGGATTTACTATAATCAGATATAAGACAATATGCCATCTCTTTAAAATACAGGAAGGAAGGCAAATAAAGCAAGGTTTTTATTCAGCTGCCAGCAAGGTTTAAATGATACGGCTTCTCTGCTATTAGATTAGCGGTATCATACTTCTATAGCTTTGGGCTTCAATTGCTGGGATCGATTGCGTACAGATCAGTGACTCACGTCATTAAGCTACAATACAGATATATTTGTACGGATATCAAGTCTTTTACAACTACTCGTGTTTTGCGAAATGTTATTTGTGTATTGCGAATATGGTTTTAAAAACATACTCCTTTAATTTCCAAGAACAATTTCATTTTGCCAATGACATAACATCCAACTTGTTTAAAAGACATGACAATTTATATGAGCTTTAGGGGATACACTGTTAACATTAGTTATCCAATAATGCTGTTTCAAGTGTGCTCATACATTTCTTAGTCGTGTTGGATCCAATTTGGTCACTCAAGCTGGTCACTCATGTATGGTAGACTTCTCATGCCATATCGTTTCCATGCTTTTATAAACTTTGACTATTATTCCATAAATATTCATGAATAGCGCCACAGAGACAATATGGCTCTTTATTAATTGATAAAAAGTATTTTGAAATGGCTTTGAATAATGTTTGTTGAATATTCATGAAAGTCAGAAACGATATGGCATGAACAGTCTGTCGTACTTTAGTTAGCAACATTAGTTACTAAACTGGCTATAATCCAATGTTCAAAAGTATCTGCACACACAGAAGTACAAACGACTTTTCTAAACAGTCTATCTGGTAATGCTTACTTTATGTTTTGTTTAAATATGTGGATGTATTCTTTTGAGAGATAAGCCTTTCGATTAGTACGTACTGTTTTAACAATATATTGTGTTTACATATAAAACAAGGTTATTCCAATTTTGTTTTACATGTTTCATGTCGACATAAATGCTTTAATTCACGTGGGCTTTCGTAACTATACCCAATCATATCAGTTAAACACATGCAGGCTTACGGGAAAACAAATCCAATATTTCGACCAACAGAAGATTCAAGCAACAAACCGCAACGTATAAGGTGTCACAGAGCTAACCTCAATATGTTGGTTTAAAAGGGAACGCACGCAGTGCAAATCAATCTTTGACACGCACATGTGGTATTTTGCTTTCTTTTACCAACATGTCACGTGAAGATGTTAATGTATTTGGGGATTGTGAATGGCAGCTGAATTCCACACTCCACTTAACAATTTAGGCGTATTGGGCTCTCTTGAATTTTCAAGGGAAGATGATGCTTCCCTCAGGCAGGAGCTCTTAATGTCGTTAACACTCGTTTCAAGCTATCCTGAAGACTTTGCCGATTTAATATCAAACCTTTTTTAAGATGTTTATATTTTCGCTAAATAATATAACTCAAAATAATACTTTCATGACAACAATATGCAATTCCAACACGCCTGAATACGTTGCCAATTTAATATCAAACCAAAAACAGAATTTAATACCAATGCTAAAAACGCCTACCAAAACCATATGTCAGTTTTTTGTCAACAACCCTTCCTTATTTTTAAGAGATTTAAAACAGCAACATATTTATGAATTATGTTGTTAAAATCGATCGCTATCATTTTTAATATTTGGAACGTTTTCATTAACATTATTGGGGTCTTTAAACAGACTCAATGTCAATTCGTTTGTATACGAGAGACAAATTCATGAAAATAAAGCCTATGTTAGAAAAGCTTGCGTTGGTGTTGAAAATAAAAAGGTATTTGTATTGAAACAAATCAAGGGATTTAGAACACATTTATATCATTTTTGAGACCAAATTGTGTCTTAACCTACATTGACGCAAGCCCTTAAGTAGTTATTTCGATACTGCTATGTTTTAATTGATTAGACTGTTTGGATTGAGCTAAATTGCATTATACCAAAGGTGTAAAGCTCTAATTTCCTATGAAGCTTCGATAAGATTTATCTCCTGGGGCGTAATAGAGAGCCATTTGTCAGGAGTGTGACAGTCAACAATTGAAACAGGCCGTCAATCAGCGCGACAATTTCCTTGTTCCCCCACAACATGTCAGACACAGGCTTAGGAAGATAAATACGTTAGATTTTATTGACACTTGAAAGTCTGATGTACTGTATGTTACTCCGTCAACAGTGACATTGTGCAATATAAAGCTGTAGTCTGTTGGCAATTATATGGGTTATTTTTGCTCTCAAACAATGAAAGAATACTAAAACAACATAGACCCCATCATTTCATACGTGATAATAAGCTCGCTGTAGAGCAAGACCCTAAATGGGCAGAGGGAACAATATATTGTTTGAAGAAAGCATGATTTCATAGGCGATGAAATAAAAAGTACATTTTGATGGAATTGTGGTAGAGGTCAAAGATGCACTGTACTGAACAATAGTATCCACACAATACTGTATCAGAGCATGACAGTTCTGTCCCAGGGCCTTGACCCCACCATGTTATTTAAGCTTTGGTCTTGTATTTAGACAGTAGCCGTTGGGATCTGATATATTATAAGAAAATCACAGATGATACCCAAGTCTCATACAAAATCTTTGTTCAATGAGTAAAAACGAAATGGGTTTCTGGAATGGAAAACGTGCGGGTTGAAAGCGATATGTTAAGCCAACTGTCAAATGTTTTTATCTGATCAGACTTTATTGTGTTCCACATAGAAATGCACAGTATAGATATCACAGCCAAGGGGCTCAAACCTCACAAAGTGAAACCACGGCGAGTTCCTAATAAAGAAAAATGATAAAAGAAACCCACATAGCTTACTGAATGCATCGTTCGTTAGTTTATTAATTTGTTGGATTCATGTTAAACGTCGTGCCCAATGGTATTTGGTGGAAAACCTCGATAAAGCCATGTAAACACAACCGGCTTTCTCTGTCGACCGGAAAACTTCCGTTTTAAATTAAGGATCGAAATGCGGCTGCGATCCAATAAGCGGCATATTAAAGGAGGTTCAACAACCAAATGCACGACTGGTGGCGCAATGGCGCCGCCGGAGAGATTATCAAATAACAGCATTGTTATTGAATGGGGCAATATTTTATTCGCGATTATGTGAAAAAGCGTATAGAGGTGTTGATTGGTTTGGTGTGATTGAAGTTGTATGCCGTTCTGATGAAATCTACTTAAGGTGAGGGTCGTAGAACCTCCATGTAACTCAGTGCTCGTCTAGCTAAGACAAACCCAATTTGTTGTGGCGCTTTGTAAACAAACACACTTTGACTTGTTGTAATTTTTTTGCGCCATGTTGTTATCTTCTACTGGCTTAATGGTTACCAGTAGGCCTAAGGTATAGGGTGCGTTATTTACACATCATATGGGTTCTGCACCATTCGAGTGAAATAACCTCAGTTTGCACGTTGTAAAATCCCACTCAATCCAACAAACGAATCAACGGTTGGGTAAACAGAACAAAATCTGGTGGGGGCGAAGTCGCTGAAAACTATGCAGAAAGATAATATTATGCTTTCAAGTACAGGTCAAACTACAGACGCTCCGATGTACCACTCACACGTTCGAATACCCCAGTCGACCTGAAGTGATGTCACACGATGATTCCGGCAATCATGGGCGTAGTTTTTACTCGGCATCCTCTCTGTTTACCCACCTTGTTTAAACAAGGAACTGTGTGAAATGGAGAATCAGCCGTCATATGTGTGAAATACTCTTGAGTCCGGCATTAAACCCCAATCAAACAAACAAACAAACAAATCCTACCGATTATTCACTGTGCGTAAGTGACTGCGATGCATAGCAAAAAGTGGACAACCCGTCGCCATACCAGTGAAATACCATTGGGAACGACGTTAAACATCTATCAAACTCACAAACAAATACATTTGTGAACTGAGTATCAATTGCTAGCAATATGTAAAACCACGTGAATTCAGCTCCTGTAGCAGTGCCAAATAGTTAATGAGCAAGGTTGAGAGAAAATGCTATAGACATGGTTATGATTCATCTGTGTTCAATCTCAAGTAGAAACAAAATTATGCAGTTAAACGAAACCAGCTCCCCTCCCTTAAAAGAGAACCCTGCTCGCAACAGTTTACCACGTGCAGCTATCGTAGTTTAATAACACCTTGTTAAATTGTTGCACTGACGAGTAGGGTACTCCCATTACTGGTCAATTTTGATTGGTCGACTAGTTTATACGTCGTTTCGTGACCAGTCAAATCCCTTAAAATCGGAGCAGATGAAAAAATGTAGTTTCGTACCAGTTTAAGTCACTTAAATAACACATTTGCGAATGAGAGAGCTTACTTTTCCTGAAACATTGGTAATGATAAAGGGTCGTTCAAAACAACCTCCTCCAAATCAATAAAACATTACATGGAATCAGAAACGATGCATTAACGGTTTTTGGTATGTTTTTACCCGACAGAGAAAATCTTTTTTTAAGACCATAAATCAAATTTTTTGTGATTTGGAGGTAATACATTAGCCGAATGGTGCCAAATTAATGAACGACTTATTTCCGGTCATGTGTCATTTGAAATCGATCAATTTATTTTCGCTTCTTAGTTCTGCGGCTAACGATACAAATCATTGGAATGTAAAGGGGTCTTACAATTTGACCTTGCTACACATGACGCCGTTTAATACATTCGCTGTTACATCCGGAGGCTGTGGCTCAGTCGATTGTGCGTTGGACTGCTGAACCCCATGTGTGTACCGTATTTATAACAGGTTTGAAGCCGCCCTGGCGAACTAAGGTATACAAGGGAAAGTTCCTAGGAGGTTATTTAGGACAAAAAAACGGGATTCGTTATTCGAATCACTAATCACGACAAAAAAACAGGATTCGTTATTCAAGGTTGATGGTGCTTTGAAAATATCTCTGACGGGAAAGGGGTGTTTTCCCACCCCTCGTGGTATAGAGAACAGCAGCCACTAACTCACATAAGCGGGATTCGTCATTGGTTCAAAAAAGATTGATGGTGCGTATCAAATATCTATTCGTTTCACTCATAGGCCAGATGGCGACAGACGGATAAGAACCAGTGAACTGTACATCACATCGAAGTAAGATTAGAGGGCCGACACGCTAACCACTAAACCACGGCCGCGGGCACTTCTA
>JAQQZZ010148497.1:0-10615 GCA_030265115.1 Mopalia vespertina | reverse complement strand
ACCACTGGCAATAAACTTAAACAAAACAAGTCAAATACAAGACATGGAACAAAGACATCACACGCAGATCAGGTTGACCCCCCGTGAGAACGCTAAACACAAGTGATACTCTCCATTACTGGTTTGGTTGGTTGTTTGCTTTATTTTGTAATTGTACTCAAATAATGCGGAACCAGATTAATGGGTGAAGGAAGCCACCATCGGCGCCACTGGCAACAAACACATGAGACAGGACAACCACAAGACGCACACGAAGACATCTCGAACAATTCGGCTTCGTCTTATACCCCCTCCACACCCGTCCCCTGATAGTAACAGGGAAACCTTCCAATAGCTGGCCCTATAGCTTGTGCGCATATTACAGTGAGTCTTTTGCTATGAGAATACCGCCAGTCACACTGATTTTATGGGTAATGGCGGTAAGCAAAATTTTGATTCAATCTATAAAAAATACATACACACGATAATATTTACATTGTATTTATGGCGATTCACGACAGAAATTGTGTTTCAACATCCTTTTCTATCATGCTACAGTATAAAGTGTGAGCTATCGTAGGAAATGGAAAGTCGAACAGTCCAGTTACCACACAAAGCCAGGATTAGCACAGTGTCAGCGAACAGTTTAAACAAGAACCTAAAACCGATTTATTTCGCCTACAGTGTTTCGCCCAAAGATCAGTGTGTTGTATGTAAATTGACATTGACAAAAACCATATAAATGTTTATTTTCGATTGATCAGGAGCTTATTTACTTGATAAAGAGATCGTGTGATCCTCTTAACTGATTCGCTGGTCCAATAAGACGGATATTTCTTCATTTATGTCGGCTCGCCAGTCTTTGGGGGTATTTCACATCACATTACATGTTCTTCTGGCCACACAGACCACGGGCACCATGCTCAAAACACTATTAAATAATATTCACTATAAGATGACGCCACTATATCTAATCCGCTATGGGCGATGTATTTGGTGTAAGTAACTTATCGTCATTCGAGCTACTAGGCCCTGATTTAGATAATCTTCAAAGGGTTTTTTTATCAGGTAACGGTCCGGTTTTCCGTGAACCTGGCTACTAATATCTGTGAAACACTCTTTAGTTAGAGACAAATCAGAAAACCTACTGTTAATTGTCACATCATATTTTATATTGACACAAACATTTTATCTTACGTTGATACAGTATACAATTGCCTCGCCATGTGAATAATTCTGGGCTAGTACAGCCATCTAACGACTGTGTCACCTCATAAGTCCGCGACCTCTCTGAAACTCAAAGCTAGATTTCGCTTACATAAATCACTTGCTATCGGAGACAATTAAGGTTTAACATAACGGAAGGAATTGCAATTTAAGTAATCCACTTGACGCATTGTCATAATAGATATTGTGGCTTCTGCTAATTATAAACAGGCCTTCTGTACCTCAATATTTACCTGGATTAAGACGTCGTTTGTACATCACGCTTATCTCGCAGTGCAAATTACACAAGTTCATAACAATAGCTGAATACACAGCAGCCTAACACTAATCCATGTAAAATTCATCTCGACGACAATTGTATTGAGTAGCTAGCAATATGAAAAACTCGATCTGAATGCTAAAGTCATGCAAAATCTTTGTTATTTAAGTGATTGAACCAATATAGACAGTTTCGGAAAAAGTAATCTCAGTGATATAGGCTTCATTGTTCAAATTAAATGAAACAGTTTTAAAATGAACTGCGATTGAACCTTAAGGCATCTCGTCTTTAATGCTTGGTACACAACCGCGGTTTAATACTTAATTCCTCACATTCAGGCGGGTACTTAGTGTGCGTGTTAATAGAAAACCTTGTACTCCTTCAGCAGCACTATAATACGAACAGCGACACCTGTCCCAACAATCGGTTATTGTTGGAAAAATTCAATCGATTGCAAGGCGTTTCTTACTTTTACAGCGGCTCTTTGTTCCATCATGTGAGATGATGCTCCTTAACCTGACGTTCATCATGAAGCACAATACTGATAGGCTAGCAGAGCGCGGCGCTGTCAATTATTGTTTCCTATTGTTGATTAATAAATGTAGAAACTCAGCAGACATCATGATTAAAAAAAACTACTTTATTTCGCTTAACTCTCAATCTATGTCAAAGGGGAGGTAAGATCGTTACTTACACTCAACATGCATTTTTATAAACAATGGATCGCGAACGTATGTTATTTAACTTACAAAGTAAGGATAACGAGAAATCAACAAGGAAGGGGCCTGATTAACAATCTGATTAAAAGCATGTTAAAATAGCTCCCCAGTACTGCGTTGTTGCAATTCAAGTTCTTATAACAAGTAGCTTTTTCAATTTAACGGCGGAGAGTTTGGAGAGAGCTTCCAGTGGTCCTTATGCTCCCAAAGCTAAGGGTCACCATGAAGCCGATGTGTTTGGGATGTCTTTGTATTACGTCATCTGATTGTCCAGTATTTGTCCTATTGTATTTGTTTGTTTCCAGTGGCTGCGAGTGTGGTTTCCGTCACCCATTACGCTGACACGCTGTCATACGAGTTAAATAACGTTAAGCACGGCGTTGAACCCCAAGCATCAGATCAATTCAATGTCATTTTCCCAAGCCATTTTAAAAACGTCCGATCTATAAGTAATGTGACATTGCATCCCATCCAAAAGCTAGTGTGAATTGAATGATGACGTATTCCAAAAATTGTGATATTTATTTTTAAAATTTGTAAAGCAGTTTGTCTTTTTTTTTTTAAACATTTAATAAATAAATGAACAAACAAACAAATGAATAAATAATCAATCAATCAATAAGTTAATCAATCAATCAATTGACATCAGTAGCTTCATTATTTCCGGAGAAAACCTGTTTCAATGTTCAATAAATGCTGCAAATGTTCAAAATCGTCGATAGTTACCCTCTGGCACTATTAATTTGTTCATACTGAAGCAACAGAAAACACCATGCGGTATCTTTTGATTAAGCTTTCAGTTGTTATTCAAAATCTGGACTTCAAACGAATTGGTTTACCTTTAATTACTAAGTTTATTACCTGTATAAATATTTTGCTCGGGACCCATTGTGGTTGACTTATTTCAGTTAGGGTCGATGGGGAATAAAGTTGGTGACTCCTGGAATGATAACTTCACGTATTGTTGAGAAAACCTTTGATCCATTCAAGTCTCTATCTGGACACACTAAATTAATGAAAAATAGAAGTCTATCCAAACAAAGTCCATATAGGCTTACGGTAATGGCTATTGAAGAACAATTGGTTTTATTTTCGCGAACAAAACAAAAGATCTCGTTTGATATTAAATTCTTATTTTGAAAACAATGACCATGGGCGTCTTCACAATGTGCGACTATCTTTTTGTAAATAAATGACTTTCTGACGCAATTGAATCTTGGGGTGAAACGGAAAATGACATCATGCATTCTATTGTACTATAAGACACGCAATCATTCAATCACTTCTTAATTCGCTTAATGTCCTGCGATTATTCTACTCAATTGACAAAATTATTCTACACCACTTTTTCAAGTCCAGCAACTTAAAAAAAGTATATGTAAAAATTAAAATTGAACAGATCGAATAATGATTTGTGTACATAAAAGTTGTTACTAATTCTTAAAAAAAATTTTAACAACCCTGTTATATGGCATTATATGTCATTGTTCTGTAGTCCCGGTATATTCGTACAGTTGTAATGTGCTTATAGACGACCGCACATTCTAAGGCAATCTGCCCAATATCATGAAATATACAAACCGGTTATTAAAATACAGACGAATGTCTTAAACCAATAATTATTGTAATATACACATTCACCAATATCTTGATTTGATTTTTCATTTATTTCAACATCGAACTGACTAAGTTTGTCAATTAGGGTTGACAACAACACAAAGCAAAATAAAAGTGTGTACAAGTCAACTAATTTCCATATCTATAAACGTCAAATATTTGCGCAATGTACTAATTTTTTTAATTGTATAGATACATATGTAAAATAGTCTAGCTATGTACACAAATAAACATGATATATAAATTTGAACTATGTAAAAATCTAGTTTACAAAACGCCCATTTTATTATGTTCATCAGTTGAAGACATTTTAGTACATGTCTATTCCTCATATCATGATCTGTGTATTTAATAAACATTGCGGCATTTGTAGCCATCAGCCGCCAATCTGGGTAATAGCAAACGTTTTATCTCTGTGACAGCCTCATATCTCCTGGGATATACCGACATATTTATAACATTTATGAAGGCGATAGTGAGAGAGAAACCTATCAAAAACTGGCATCCGTCACAAAAACGGAAGCTAATTTCCTAGCAAAAATATCTAAAATGGCAATTTAACAGTTGCCACTTGTGGAATAAAAGCTCCATAATTACATAAAAATGAGCATCCGTTCGTTCGTCCGTCAGTCCATCCATCCATCCATCCGTTCTTTCTGCTGATTTGTTAAAGATCATTTCCCTACAAAGGAAAATGAGGAGATATCAAAACAAACAAGACCGACTTTTCACTCTGAAATCATAGCGTGTCAGTAATGTAAAATCTCCCATCAAATACATTGATGTTGTATCGAACTTGCTAAAGATTTAAATTTGTATGTTCATCAATAGAATGCAGTATACATAGCTGTAGCATATGTAATCAATGTTCAACTTTGTTTTATTGAAACCCACCAATGAGCATTTCAACTTACTAAGACTAGAAAGGCGAATTGTTAACAAGGAGAGTTGAGAATACCCCGTATGTTCTCGCTGAGCGCTCGATATGATTGATTCATGTGTGTTTTACGCCGTGCTCAAGAGTATTTCACTTATATGACGTCGGTTTATTCCAAGAATAATTAAAACCAGCTTAACCATAAAATATGTAGTATATTGATTAAGTTGGAAAGTTAACCTTCCTCCAGTGCTAAGTAGAGACAACATTACTACTCTCCACACAAACTGCTCTAATCCAGAGGGCCGCTCAATATAAAGAGCTACATAAACTGCTTGTTTATTTCATTTAGGAGTTTTTGTCATACTAAAGGTTTTTTCACTCATATGACGGCGTGTCAGACCAATAGTTGAAATAAACCACTGTGACCCTGTGTCATAAAACCTTGGCTAATACACTCAGACGCTATTACTATACTACGTCCAGTATTGAAGGAAACCCCTTTACTAAACTACCCTCCGGGCATCACTGACAAAAAAACAATGGTGACAGGCACAGGATAATGTACAAACAAAGACCATAATAACAATTGTTTCTAAGCTCTGAAAAATAGCAGGATGGACCTCCCAATCGTCCTCTTCATTTTTTTTTTTTTAGCTTTATCATGTTAATAGCTCAATCTCATTCCATTAGGTGGCGTTTGATGTCCATTGTTTCAAGCTCGACATTTTGTTAATTTATTTTGTTCACAAAACAATTTTGCCATGGGGCAGTTTAACCGAACTTAAACTATTAGATATTGTGTTTATTCTGTGTACCTGGTTTAAACCACAGACTGGGACTATGAATTGTATTAAAACGGAGGCTGGCTCTAGACACCGTATACATAAAACAAAGATGGATTTCAACATAACGTGACATATTCATTGTTTCCCTTGAAAACGTTTTGTCGTTGAGGAATAAAACACCGATGAATAATTACCTCTGAACTATACAGGATACATTGTGGACACGCTCGCCCAAAGGGCTAGCACGCCATCGTGTTAGTGAAATCGCATTTAATTAAACAAACAAACTAGATGTAATAACATTAACGTCCCTGTTTGCCAATGTATCGTTAAACGTGCATTGTTTGATTTGCATCACGTAATAACTCAGACAAACGAATCAAGACAGCTAGGTGACTTTATGGTTTGATTTCAGACACTCATAACGTCGATTAGAAGGGGTCCATTAGCGTGTGAATTAAACTGCAAAATGATATTCTAGTTTCGGATTACGCTTCATTAGACCCAATCCGTCAAATTTAATTTGATAGGTGACTTGTTGTTAGATACACATCTTGAAGTGCATGAATTCTAATCAAATTAAACAAACAGAAATACGAATCTTGAATAATAAACTCGCATTTTAGGTCCCCCGGTACATTGATGTTTCAAGCGGCATTTAAAGAGGATCAGTGGTCAAACAGGCTAGTCACTGAGCCACGAACGCGGGTCCATACAGGTACACCATGGACTTTTCAAAATGTGGATATCATAATTATTAAAAGCGGCAGATTTGTGATTCAATTCCGGCCAATCAGAACAGATACCATGTTCTGACGTACAAATTAATCATATTATGGATTAAATGGCCTTGTCGCTTATAGGTATTGCAACGACAAAACATCCTTTGTCTGACATATTGAGTCATTTGGATAAGATCGGTTTATGACAGCTGGATAATAAACATTAATATTAAGACAACTTCAAAATGATTACACAAGCTCCGCTATAATGGTTGGCACAGACCTAAGCCAGAAAGTATTTACATGAACGTCAATTTGCCTTTGGAAATCCTTCTTCTAATTGAATCACAATCTGTAACCAATTTGAATATATGGATTGATTTACAAATTAGCGAGAGGTGATAGGTTTCCTGTACCGTATAGTTTGGTCCGTGTTAATAAGCCTGTTTGTTCTTACCCTATTTACTATAAGAAACAATTTGCGGTTAAAATCCATTTGTGTTCTATCACAAAAAGAGAAGCGGTTGTCCGTAATGAAGTATTTATTTTAAATCCTACATGAACATGTTTTGTCGTTTTTTTTCAACTGTTTTTTTTAGTTTAAATATTTTCCAAAGATATCTTTCAATTTTAATGAATTTGACAGCACCTCTAATTTGGTTGTTTACAGTTTTGCTCTCAAACTAAATGTTTCGGAATTAAAGATTTATCCTAGTGTAAAAAGTGGTCGAGCGCTCCGGTTGAAATAGTTGAGTTGTATGTTATTAAATATCAAAAAATATTTTTGATATTTAATAACATACAACTCAACTACGATAGTTAAGTAATCGTCAAGATCCAGTGAACACTATATTATTAATCAAGGATACTGTAATCGCTCAATTCTAATCTGTCCTGTACGGAAACTATCATTCTGTAATCGTTAATTATTGCAATGAATAATAACTGAAATAAATGTTCTCTATCTGTAGACATGTCGCTGGAGGGTTGTCTTATCAATGACGAATGATTGCTTTTATCCTGCTGACTTGCTGCGACCGGATGATATTGGATCAGTTTCACCAACTCACATGACATAAAACGGATATGAGTAAAATAGATATGCCCCAGCGATTCGTGAACAAAACCCCTCGAGTATGAAATCATCCTTGACATTCGGAAACCATTGGAACTGTGTACATTCCAATGTTGTTTTAACTGATATAAATAGAAGAGCACGACATGCAGTATTTCCGAAACATCCACATGTAAATATAAACAATAAATGTCTGAATCATAATTGGTATCCAATATTGTCAGATGATTTTATTTTAGAATTATTTGCATGTCCTCTTTTGTTGGTTCGAAGTTTAATACTTTACTACAGCTTTCTTTAAACCAGTAATCGGCTTTTGTATTTTGTAACTAAAGTATAATTGTCTCTACAAGTTCTCTGAAACGGCGTGTATAATAGACAGCTGTAATGCCTGCTAATGGTGCTGAAGATAAAGAGAAAGGGGTGTCTGATACGTTAATCAGACGTAGGAAGATTAAACAAATAAACCTGAGGGGAAGTTAGTCTGCCCTGGTTCGGAGAAAAGTGGCACGTTTCGATCGTAAGAGACTGGCCCAGTAAATGTCATGTACAGTTTGGTTTGTTTGATTGGGGTTTAACGTCATACTTTATGTTATTTCACTCACATGACGGCGTGCAAGTACAAAGGGTGAAGGAAACCACCCTTGAAAGCATTGCAATAAATAGGACAGGACGTAGAAAACAGATCAGTTAATATGCTGCCCCCTAGCTCTGAATGCACCAAGGCAACAAGAAAATCGCTCTCATCTCTCCGCTGTACAGTATATAACTGTACATATGTAAATTATACCGAATCCGAACAATAATTGATACCAACTCGTCTATATCGTCAAAATCGTGTTTCAACATTTTTGTCTATCATATTAAAGTATAAAGTGTAAGCTATCGTAGGACATGGAATGTCGAACAGTCCACTAACCTTACATAGCCAGGATTAGCATCGTGTCAGCGAACCGTTTAAATAAGAACTTAAAATCGCCAACAGCGTTACGCCCGACGATCAGTATGCCGTAAATTGACACTAATAAAAATGCTTAGAAAGAATATTTTTGCTTTTATTAAGGTCTTGCAGCATGGATCCCTTGCGCTCAAAATGACCTAATTTTCGTTTATCGCTTAGATTAAAAGTTAGGTATTCAAACTATATGTTGGTGGAAAAAATAATTCGAAATTATAATTACAAACAGTTATATCGGAGCCTATAATTTAGTTTCCCCGTGATGATATATTCAAGTCGTAAACATTTAATTGCCTATTTCTGGCAATTCATTTTTTAGCTGACACTACATTTTCCAAGGCGTAATTCAGGAAAACTATTCATGTTGGAAACTTTTCTGAAAGTTGTATTTTACATATTTATAAGACTTTCCAAGGTGGGATAGACAAAAAATCCACTGGGATCGTTCTAATCAGAATTTTTTTAAAAATGAGGCACCGTTTACTAGTTCAAGGACTATTCTACCCAGTCAACTAATTTATTGAGTCTTATCGTTATTGCGCTTCGAGAAATAAACCGTGAAAAATGCAATCTATTTTCTTCTGTTGACATTTACTCATTTTGCAATATTTTAGAAATAATAATTGGATTTTCACCACATTCACATCTATGTAAGCATGAGTATTTAAGCTTTCCAAAAATATATACATATATATGGTACAGATTTATATTCTTCTGCTTAAGAGACTGAAAATCGACCAGGGGGTCCAGCAAGACCTTAAGAAATTATTTAGTTGATAAAGAGATAATGTGATTCTCTTAAATGACTCGCCGATCCAATAACAGGGATAATTTATTTTATGTCCATCTTTCTGACCACACAGTCCAGGAAACGCTATTGAATTTAATCCACAATAATTATTATAATGACGCCACGTGATATTGAAAGCCTGTCTCTAATCCACTATTAGCGATTTAATTTTGTTTTAGTAACTAATCGTCTTTCGAATAACTGGACCCTGATTTAGAGATAATCCTCGAAAGGGTTTATTATCCGGTTACGGTTCGGTTTTCCTGGGTTCTCATATCTGTAAAGTGCTCTTAAATTAAACCCCAATTCGAAAACATACCGCGAATTGTCCAAATATATTTCATATTGACTCCACCACATTATTTAACGATTATACAGCATTTAATTGTCTTGCCATGTGTATTATTCTAGACCATGACAGACATCTAATGACTTTGTCACCTTGTAAGTCCGTGCTACCTCTCTGAAACGCAAAGTACGATTTCGCTGATATACACGACTTGCCATCGGAGACGATTAAGGCTTAACACCAGGGGAGGGGTTGCAATTTAAGTATTCCACTTGACACACTTTTTAAGTAGCTATTGCGGCTTTCGCTAATTATTAACAGGGCTTCTGTACCTCAATACTTTACCTCGAATAAAACGTCTTTTGTACATCACGCTTATCTCGCAGTGCAAATAACACAAGTTAATACCAATAACCGAATACACAGCAGCCTAGAATTACTTCATGTTAAGTTTCTGTCGATGACAATGGTATGGAGTAGCTAGAAACCTGACGAACTAGATATGAATGCTAAAGTCACAAAGGATCTTTGTCAAACTAATATTTAAGTAATTGCACCAATAAAGACTGTTTCGGAAAAAGTAATCTCAGTGATATAGGCTTCTTTGTTCCAATGAAAAGAAACAGTTTAAAAATGAACTGTCATTAAACCTAATGGTAGCTCGTCTGCAATGCTTGACAGACAACCAATGTAAAAAGCTTAATTCCTCACATTCAGACGAGTATTATAGCGTGCCTAAAGAAAACCTTCAACTCCTTCAGCAGCAATGTAAGAGGACCAGGGCCGCCTGTGAGTTGAATAGGAAACAATCGGTAATTGTTGAGAAAATACAATCGACTGTGAGGCGTTTCTTACTTTTACAACTACAGACTGTTTCATATTGTTGATTAATCAATGTGGAAACTCCGAAAACATCATGATCAGTAAAAGACTTTATTTCGCTAAACTCTCAACCTATGTTAAAAGGGAGGTAAGATCGTTACTTATACTCAGTATGCTAGCAACAACCGACAAACGTGTTTCACCCGTTAATTATTTTTTTTTTAAATTTATTAATTTCCAATATTCATTCAATCTTTGTTCTAACAAGTATAATTACTATCGTGTTATAACTAGCTTACATAGTACAGTATTTTACAGATGCATCAAAACGTAAATTTTTTAAGAGAAACATTCCTATATAGGTAAGGGTAGTATATTAATAATACATAAATGGGTGAAAAGATAGACAATACAATATAGTCTCAGAACAAAGCTTGCCATCTTTGCCAAAGCGCATTAAAGTTTTCTATATTATTATTTTTTAAGTGAATAT
>JAQQZZ010148496.1:0-19512 GCA_030265115.1 Mopalia vespertina | reverse complement strand
CCCAACTCCAACTTTTAATAACCGGCAAACAAACCCCCCCCCCCCCCCCCCCTCCCCACACACACACATACACACGCGATCACACACACCAAGGTGTTTAATTACAGATATGTCACAACGGTACACCAATAGATGCAGTTATGGTTGTCTGGAACATAATATTTTTTGAGTTACTTCTAGAGGATGACACGTATATAAAGCAATATATATATTTTAAGTTAAAAACTGACCCGGCTTTTCTCAGACGATACTTAACATAAAACTAGTCCCAATCGAGGTCGGATTCAATGATTTAAAAGTCAATATTAACATTTTTTCATATCACTGTGTGTCTGAGTTTACCGGCTTAAGTCTATCTGGTTGGGTCTGTGCAATGACCTGTTAATTATTTTCCTGTTGCACAGGTCGCTTTTATTGTATTTGCACTGGTGTTAATTGCTCTTCTTGTTCTGCGTTTGGCTGTTCGTCGTCTGGCCCTGACCGACGGGGTTGCTGGTTCTGTGGTTAAGGCGCTTCCTATTCTTCTTGTTCTCCTTGACGTTTCAGCTGACCATTTTGAACTGGTTGAGTTTCTTCTTGTTCGCCTGATTGGTTCGTTGTTTGTCGCTGGGTCTCATCGTCAGTTTCCTGTTCGTTTGGCTCTCGTTGGCCTGTGTTGCGATTTTGTTCACCTTGGTTCGCATCTTCGACCTGATCTGTACCTATTGTTTTAATTTGACCTTGAGCTGAAGTTTGACCTTGACCAACTGTCAGATTTTGAACTGATGATGTTTGATTTTGTTCTGGGTCTCGTTGCCGTTTTGTCTGTGTTTGCTGCTTGGCCTGTCCTATAGCAGGTTGCTGCGGTTGATTGGGCGGCTGACTACCTGATTGAACTTGTGGTGTTAGAGATACGGTGTCTGGGTTTTCCTTAGCAAACTGTTCTTCAAGAGCCCTTAGTTCGTTTTGTAAAGCTTCCTGACGTTGCTGTTGTTCGAGAATAGCTTGTTGTTCAAGGTAGTACAACTCTCGTGCTACATCCCTATGAATTCCTTTAGGGGTGATAAAGGGCTCCGGGTTGTTATCCTCATCACTTTCATCCTCGTCAACCTCTAAAGTAAAAAATAAAGCACAATGACATTGTTAACAACTCCATGACGGACTGACCTTTGTGTTTGGGAAGAATTAAGGTTTGGGTTAGTTAGGTTTAAGGTAGGGTTAAGTTAGTGCTAGATTCAGGTTTGCGGTTAAGAATAGGTTTATAGTAATAACCCTAACACTGAATTGAATTCTATGTTTTGCTTGACACGACTGACGGGCCCAGTGATTTAAGTAGTATTAGCTGATTATATAATTTGTTGTTGAAAAACGTCAGGGTAATAGCCATTATAATGTTATTTATAATAATAATTATATATGGTGTGTTGTGTACCCACTTGAGTGTAAAAGTCACCAAAGGCCGAACATTATTTTCTCACGAGACGTTCTAATAATTTGGTAGACGGTGGTTTCAACCACGATGTCTTGACATCAGATGTTTTGAAAATGATGTTAGAAAATCTTTTATGTGACGTTTGAACCTTTTAAGTCTGTCTCTCATTTATTATGCCAGCTGCATGCTGAATGTAAATAAAAGATGTTTACTTTTAACGCATTATTAGAACTGTAATGCCAACATACTACATGGTGACTATTCCACTCACGTTTTGGCCACAAAGAAAAATAATTACTGGTTGTGAGATTATTGTTAATTTCATTCTTATCTAATCATAATTTAATATATTTATTATAGTTGCTAGCGAAAATAAAATATAGATTTATCTCCTTTCCACTTTCCTAATTTCCTCAACAGAACTCTCAGGTGTGTATTGTAATCGACGCGGTTTCATAAGTGCCAACTGATACCATGGCAATTGAAAAGAACGAATGGCATACTAGCTTTTAGAACACTTAATTTGTCTGGAAAACTTTTAAAGTTGGTGTTAACAACTGGAAATTAAGTTCCATTAGGAAAGAGGTATAAAATGGTGGTTTGTAAATCTCTCAGATAATTGCAAAAAAAAAAAGGAATTGTCAAATGTCTTGGATAAGGCGGTGACAACGCTTTTTTATATGCAGTTATCTCAGTGAATAACAAGGGCAGAGTTGCACACATTTCTTGTGAAATATACAATTAAGTACTCATATATTATAAATGTTATAATCAATGTAACGTTTTGACAGATTATTTATTCTTTTTTTAACCGAGAACAACAAACTAAATAAAGCATTTACCTATTATGACAGTCTGTTCTATTTATTGCATGTGTGAGTCAATGCCCATATCTATATCACCATCCATTCTTTAATCGAACATTATGACTGCTATCTAGGTATGTTCACTATGTAGTACCGATCTCAGAGATGTGTTAGCATATAAATTATCTGGTACAAATTATTATTTAATTATTTATACACCTTTGCGAAAAATAAATAATTATGACTGTTCTCTTCAACCTACCTCGTTTTTGTTTGAACACCACCCGGGCCGTGGCCAAAGAAAGAAATATTCCCAGAGTCAGCAAAATCTTTAATTCCATGTCAACCGCAAAAATATTCACATGAATTAATTTTTCTGGAAGTAGATAGCTGCAATAAAAAATGACATGTATAGCTCTTCCACACTGTTTGTCTTATATGCATTTTTGTTTGCAGTTTAAGCAGACATTGGTATTACCAGCAATACAAGAGTGTCAACAAAGTTAGATGCCAATGACAAAACGTAAAACAACATTGTATATTCATTTTTTTTTAAATCTCAGGGCCAATTTGTTCGAAAGACTTTAAGTGAACAATACCAGCATATATCGCTAATAGTGGATAAGCGGTAGACCTGCAACATTGTGCGACGTCAGTTTATAGCGGATTAAATGTAAAAGCTGTTAAATTAACTTGTCCTACTCTCGAGATAACAAATAACGTAAAACGTTTAGTTTTATATCTTAATTGTACACAAAGAAATGCTTGCCTCAGCTGGGATTCCAACTCGGGTGTCTGACTGGCACGACCAGAGCTCTCTTATCGACTGAGCTACACGGGCTAACGGCAGAACGACCCTGAATTTTCATACTAGTAAAGGTGGCGAATCTTTCTCTACGAGAAACACTGATACGCGTATACATGTAGTTTAATTGTAGAGAAAGAACATTTGCTTGCCTCCACTGGGATACGAACTCATACGTATACATGTACATTGATTATCTACCTGAACAGTGACCCATACGCGTATATTTTAATTGCAGAGAACACATTTTTTGCTTGCCTCCACTGTGATACGAACTCATACGTGTACATGTACATTGATTATGTACCTGAACTGCGACACATACGCGTATATTTTAATTGTAGAGAAAGAACATTTAGAATGCCTCCACTGGGATACGAACTCATACGTATACATGTACATTGATTATCTACCTGAACTGCGACACATACGCGTATATTTTAATTGTAAAGGAAGAACATTTAGAATGCCTCCACTGGGATACGAACTCATACGTATACATGTACATTGATTATGTACCTGAACTGTGACCCATACGCGTATATTTTAATTGTAGAGAAAGAACATTTAGAATGCCTCCACTGTGATACGAACTCATACGTGTACATGTACATTGATTATCTACCTGAACTGTGACCCATACGCGTATATTTTAACTGTAGAGAAAGAACATTTAGATTGCCTCCACTGTGATACGAACTCATACGTATACATGTACATTGATTATCTACCTGAACTGTGACACATACGCGTATATTTTAACTGTAGAGAAAGAACATTTAGATTGCCTCCACTGGGATACGAACTCATACGTATACATGTACATTGATTATCTACATGAACTGTGACACATACGCGTATATTTTAACTGTAGAGAAAGAACATTTTGCTTGCCTCCACTGGGATACGAACTCATAAGTATACATGTACATTGATTATCTACCTGAACTGTGACACATACGCGTATATTTTAATTGTAGAGGAAGAACATTTAGAATGCCTCCACTAGGATACGAACTCATACGTATACATGTATATTGATTATCTGCCTGAACTGTGACCCATACGCGTATATTTTAATTGTAGAGAAAGGAAATTTTGCTTGCCTCCACTAGGATACGAACTCATACGTGTACATGTATATTCTCAATACTCTATGGATAATGGCATTATGTTCAGATCTTAGTCATGATACCATGTACTAGCCCTGTAAGAACATTTAGGTTCCACCAGAGTAAGTACTTGAACCTTTTAGTCATGTGATAGAATATATAGAAGATATTACACAGTGAATTTTGAATACCATAAATATTGCTTGAGTGAGTGGTGAAAGAGATAATTCACGAGAAGCGAAGCGTCGAGTTTTCGCCATTCGCCATTCGCGTGAGCAATATTATGGTATTTAAACTGCACTGTGTAATATTCTTTTTATTATTTATATCTTCAATAAATTCCTAAATCAGAGCGGTTTTACTAACTTGTCTACGACAACTTCAAACCCAGCAAGATCGTAACAGAATGACGCTATTTTAAGGGTGATGTGGAATAGAAGGGCGTTATACGAAAAGTGACGATTAATGACGTAGCCTTTGTGTTGCGTGGTGAAATGACGCGCGTCCATATGTAACGTCATAATAGAAACGAATGGTTTTGACGCACAAAAATTCGAAGTAAAAAATAAAATATGTTTTACTGTTATTCTAATCCAATTTAGTTTGTAACGGCAGAGAAATATCACTTGTACGCGTCAAATAAATCCTGGTATTTCACGACATATAAATAATAAAAACTGTTATTAACTGCCGGAGTACATCATATCAGTAAAATAAATCTGGCCATAGGGCGAAACATAAACAATTCAATTGAGAAAAAACCCAACCGTGATTGCTTCTTTTAGTCTTAAGAAAGTTAAATACATTGATTATCTACCTGAACTGTGACACATACGCGTTTATTTTAATTGTAGAGGAAAAAAAATTTTGCTTGCCTCCACCGGGATACGAACTGATACATGTACATGTATTCGCAACAATCCATGGATAATACTATATTAACTGGTGGAGTAAATCACATAAGTAAAATAATCCTGAGCATAGGGCGAAACATAAATCCTTCAAAAAAACAAAACCGTAATTGCTCCTTTTAGTCTTAAGAAAGAAAAATACAATGATCATCTACCTGAACTGGACTCTTGAATCACACACGGCTATAATCCTCTCTTCGTTTGGAAAACAATCACAAGACAGGCGATATATATGATAAGTTAAATTGTTATGATTGAACAAAAATAGATCCGAACGTTTCTTTTTTATGTGCCCATCCCCTGACCGCAAAAATGTGATAACATTTTTTCTTCCCTTAAAAAAAATAGACAAAGAACAAACCACGAATTCTTGTCGATATGCTTTTTTTTTCGTCTAAACAAAATGGTAATTTTAATTTTAATATATATATAAAGAACAGGAGGAAACATTATGAGAATATTTGTATACAAGTAGGATAAATTTTCCTGTTAAATATCATACGTTAACTTCATGTTTATATGACTTTTTCATTTGTTACGTTTAAATAGTATTCAAGGAGCTAACTGCTACGTATTCTATAAATCCATATAAAAGACAAGGCATCAGCTACACGCATTGAATAAAATTCACTATTTAAATGAGTCAACATTAACATCTTTACTTTCTATTCACGATTTTTTTTAAAAGTCGGATCACACTGATAAATATATGAATACAGTCTGGAAATATAGGTCATTAAGATTTGGAGGTAAATTCGAACGTATTTTCTTTTATTATTATCATCATCTCAAAATGTCAATCTTTTTAATATGATCTCCTGTCAATAGATACAAATCGCTAATGTACATAGGCTGAGACCTATTTACTACAGGATTACACCACCTTCATATAAATGAAATACCCTTGAGTGCGGTCAATCCTAATTTATACAGGTCTGTCACTATGTCCTCAATAGCAATTTAAGCAGAACATATTGAACCGCAAAACAAAAATCTGCGAGTTGTGTTTTGTGTCTCAGTTTGTAGCCCTCAGTCCACGGAAGGAGTTGTGGCGGTGCATGGGGATAAAACATAACTTGGGGATCACTTTTCGTCACTAGCACGATAGTGATAACTGTTAACCTCGTATGTTCGTCTATATATTACACATATAATTACATTGCGACTGTTGCTTTGTTTGTTTGATTGATGATGTTTTAGTGCAAGCCCAATGGGTCAAGCATTCCACCCGCGATGCTATCACTGGCTTTAATCAACAAGATAAATGACAAGAGGCAGTAAATAATGCAATTAAATAGCAATTTGTACAGTGCTGGATTCCATAGAATAGCTTATTATCATTGCCCGTTACCTCTAAGATCCCCTAGGCAACATAAAAATGATTGAAACGCTTGTCAGTGCCCTTTGGTGCAAATTGGGCAAACGAAACTCGCGAATCGTCTGTTCCGAGTTGCTTGTATCACTTCGATCTTAACTATCGTTTGGATCTCCTGGTCTGTGATCTATTTGTTTTGTTTTTTTTCAAAATTGCCTTTATTGTTTTATGCCCATTCGATTCCAATTGAGAGCCTCGTACAATTAGGCTGGTTTGTGTTTCACGTTTTGTTCTGTATAATATCTGGTCATTTCATTGAAGATATAAATCTACATGTATTATCTATCGGGGTTAATTCATATCTACATGTACACATTTTAACGTCTGAGTTGTATTAATCAAAACGTTTGCCGAGATGTTTCCTTATATACCTACAAAGTAAATCTTACATTGAACTTTTCTCCTACTTATAACACAACACGACGTGTGTTTGTTTGGCTGATGTTCGTTTTGAGCCGTCCATGGGGTTATTTATCTCAAATATCGACCGTACAGCCATCCGAGATGTTACGGTGAACACTGACAAGAGACAATACGGGCGCAATACTGAACAACTACGAGCCTTGAGCGAATGTTCTGAAACTTTCGATTGTTCCATAAATGTAATCCGCAATGAGTTCAAAATATACGTATATCGTACCTGCATTAACAAGTCTTGAATTAAAACATTTATGAGTTTAACATTATTTTGCCCATGTAACAAAAGCATAAACACGTATAAATCCTTAGAATGGCATTATGACAGAAGGCACAAATTTCGTATATTTAATATTTTCACTTGAGTAAGATATTTCTTTTGGAAGCAACTTGAGGACGATGGAAGCAAAATGTACTTTTATGACGTCTTAAACTTTGCAAATGATATGTTTTAATGTTGCCACAATATTTACCCTTTCATACTAATGTATTTCACTTATGAAGTATGTCTATATGGACTTATCAGCCTTCAGTCAGGTGAGCGTATTATAAAACACGTGGTTTACCCCGCAGGCAACACTCTTTGTGTGTACACATACATGTAATTAGTCGAATTTTTATCCTGATACTAATCTCAGATTTAAGATTAACCAAATTAAATACATGTAGATAAGAAGTCGCCAATGACGTTACTAGATAGAGGCTCTATGTTGATAATTGTTTCTGATTGGCTTGTTAAAAAGTACGGACTACCTGTTATCTACCTCGCTAGTGAGAAGTTTTTATGGTTGTCACATGGCTGTCTCGGTATTAATCAAATAAACCTAACACGAGATTAAATAGACAATCCTATTAGGGTGTACATCTCGAATTCTATTAAACATCACTTATGGGATACACTTAAACGAAAAAATTAAAGGGGTTGGGTTTAAGTGCACAACATGTTAGCCGGAATTGTGTTTCAGATGCACAGCAGTACGCCATTTGATATATGACTCAAAATGACCAACCCTTTGTTTTCTTATTCAACAATAAAGTTAACATAGTTTGACAAAAGTTAACATGATTGAAAAAAAAATACATATTATTTTTTAAAATCTGACTGTCCAGTTGCAAATCGATTAGACATAGCTGCTCAATTATTGTAAGATACAAAAAAGTAAAAGACCCCCTCCACAACACAGAAACATATACGCATGTATACACATGCAAGGATCACCAATACCACAACTCAACTTATAAGTCATTGTTATGCGGTTTAAGTAACGCTTAAAATTGTTATGTTGGCTGCGGTTGTTTTAATTGCACAGGAAGTTTGTTCCATTCGTTATGACCTCTGACGTTTATTAAATGGTTGGTTAAGTTCAGATTAAACACGGGTCTTATTAGATTGCAGGCACTTCCACGTGTTACATATCGATGTATGTCAGCCTGTCTGGTAAAGTAACCAAGTAACCAAACAAATTAAGGAACATCTTCTTCGTGGTAGAGATATTTATGTGTAAATAATAGTACAAATTACAAGTTGAGATACTTTAGTGTCAGTATGTAAAGTTTCACAAATAAGGGCTGATTATGTTCGAGACGATTTGATAGTGTTATTATTCTGATGACCCGTTTTTGTATTACTTGTAAACGTTGCAGAAATGAATAATTTAGGGGTTTCGCTACTCAGTGCTTGAGACCTTGCCTGAATGAGCATACATTTTGTTTTCTTTCTTTTTTTCCAGGATAAACAGTTGCAGGAAAATCAAGTGTGAACTTGGTGTAATTGACGAATCATCGTATCAGCTGGAGAGTTACCTGAATAGACAGAGCTCGTGTCATCATCAAAGATAATAAAACGAAGGATTTTAGATGACCTCGGTAAAACATTTAGGTACAGAAGGAAGAGTAAAGATCATACAATCGAACCTTGTAATAGGCCAAATCTCATAACATGTTACCAAAATAGAAATGTAGTCGATTGATCAAGAACTTCCCCGCCATGAAAATACAATGGGGATCCATCATCAAGTAATACTGTTTTTTCTCTTTCAATTAAGAAATGCGTGTAACTCGCTAAATGACAATTGAAACAATTTGTCTTATCTTTTTCTTGCAAAAACAATACAGTTTTGACAGCAGTATAAAGTGAGTTCACAATAAAAGCGTATGTAACATGATACCAAAATAGAAATGAGGTCAAGCGGAACTTCCACGCCATAACGTTATCTTGGTGATCTTGTATCAACTAATATTGTTTTTACAGTTCAGAAATGCGTGCAAGCCGCTAAAGGACAAGCGAACTAGTTTGTCTTCTTGTTGTTGTCGTTGTTGTTAACACACTGTATAGTTATGATAGCCGTGCAAAGGGAGTTCACAATAGGAGCGTATATAACATGATACGAAAAGAGAAATGCAGTCAACTAACTGGTCATGCGGAACTTCAATCGAGATCTCGTCCAATTTTTGTCAGATGCGTGTATTCACTACGATGGTGTGTGGACATAGCGTTCAGGATTGGTGCCTGCAAGCTATGGCTATAACCCGAGGCGGTTGTCCGTGATCAGGGTACATAATTTAATCATATCTCACAGTAAGTTGTAAATCAACAACGTAATCTATATGCACCATTGTTAATTGAAAGAAACGCTCTATCAAATTTTAAATTGCTTTGTTTTTTCGAAGTATGATTCTTGCTAATGGTGTAAAGGCTATTAATACATATACATATATATCTACATGCATGCACCTGTGTAATATCAATATTTCTTGTTTATAACAAGATACATAGTTATTAATAATAGATGTTTTAAAATTTGAACGGCTATGATAAATTGAAATTATTAGAAGAATAAATTTGTTTATTACAAAAACGAAGTTATTGAAATTTTACATGATTAAAAGTAATTTTTTTTAAATGATTGAATATAAGATCCATATGTACATAGAAAAACATGTAAAACTTTAGTTAACCGGCTTTTTCTGTTCTAAAAAGTTCAAGAAAGGAATTCCAAGTCAATAAAAACGGATGCATTTTGTTAACATAACGTAGTGTGTGTAACTACGTATGGGAGTCCCTTTATAACATCTCGTTATAATATTTGACCGAATGGATTCACTAAACGACACCTATAAGCCATTATTAGTCAGTGTAAACATGTTGAAATGTTCCGTCAATCTTTGTAATTCAAATGTTAATTATCTACAATTTGAAGCAATGTTTGTTCTGAATGGCTAGAATAGAGAAAAAAGATAAGTTTAAATTGTATCTCATTATGAATAAAATTCGTTATAAACCAAAATACACCTATTTGTGGAATATACCTTGAAAAATCTATTCTTTTATACCATTAAAAGAGAAAACGTTTATGAACGGCACTTTAATAATGTTGGGGAAAATGTCCTGAAAGTAATGAAAGGGTTAATTTCCTGGCTAGTGGCCAGAAAAACGACGAAAATTGTTTTTAGGTATATCAATTAACAAAAGGTAAAATATCATCCATTTACTGTCTTAATTATAACACTATTGCATTTAACAGACAAAGAGAAATTAGAGTAAAAGTTAATTGGATTAGGCACTACTTCATTGTACCTAGACTGACTTCATTAATTTATATATCCCAATTGACATTTAGCTGTTAGATTTAAGTAAAAAATACAAATAGTAGTTTCCTTTTTTTATTTAATTGTCTTAACTTTAAAATAGTACTCAGCAGTTTAAAGCGTCTCTGGCAAGTTATGCCCTAGGACTAAAGATAGTAACGGAACCAGTAAATACAAACACAGTCTTTTGGGACCTCTCTACCAGGATTGGTATGTTTTTGTTGCTTCAGCTATAGATACCAGTTTGCAATAATGTTGTCACCATTGGTCTTTGGCCAGGGGATGCCTCCGAAATGTTGACGCCGGAAAAGCTTTGACGATCATACCGTTTAAAATGTTAAATAGTAATAAAGGATTATTTGTTTGTTAAATCTGCCGCAATGTTATGCCAGTGTTTCTTTTTCAGTGCTTAATAAATTAAGTTGAATGACGGGGTGAACCAATAAACAGAAAGCTCTGCGCGTCACGTCTTCCAAGACACAAATGGCAATGGCTGCGGAATCATCAATATCGTTGTGTCTTACAGATTCAAGACCGGCTGTTGAATATTGACCTTTGCCGGCGTCTTGCCCGGGATTGATACCCGACGGAAGAACACAATTTTATTCTTCCTCCACATACAAGTTATACATATCTCTGCTATATGTTCGACCCCCGGTGGAGGAAGGCACAATTTTATTTATTTTATTTAAAATAGTTATCCCGCAATAGTTGTCAGCGCATGGGGTAATTCTTAGAAATAATTATAGAATATATATTGACCATTTTTAGCATCACATGGAGCACAAAGTTTAACACCGATCAGATTAATTGAGTGATTGATTGGTGTTGTACGTCACATTCAGTGATATTTCAGCTACGCTGTGGCGTGAACAAAGTCAAACTATTCTATCCAAGGTTTGTTTAAAAATAAATTTGAATCAGACTGCAACCTTGGCAGTGAACATCAAAAAGAGAAACAAATCAACTGAAGATTGATTGATTGATTGGTGTTTTACGCCGTGCTTAATAATGGTATTTCACTTCCATGACGGCGCTGTATTTCAACAATAATTGACACTAGCACAACCAAGATGTGAGACGTTTCCATAATGTTGGAAATTTAATTTCCTCCAGTGCTAGGTAAAGACAGTATTGCTACGCTTCAAACAAACTATCCTTAGCCAGAGTGCAAATCAACTAAAGTGAACATATATAAAATATATTATATGAATTATTACGAGAACAGTACATAAATAATAAAATACTATGATATATTTGTTAAGTTGCACGTGTTAGCTTAGCGTGGAGAATGAATTAATGGATAGAGCTGTGAGTGGACTGGAAATAAAGTAATGGAATGTGACAAATATATATGTTAAAGCCAGTATGTCAGTTTGTTTTTGCTTGTTAATTCGCGTGACGGAATACAATGGTGCTTTTGTTCTTCTAAGATACATTGTAGATTAGTTACAGTCGACTAATAAACAGATCTCTTCACACGGCAATGGGTCTCCTTTCTCGAGTGTGCAGAAAATATTTAAACTTTTTACATTATTAACTATCGAAAAAATTGGTCAAATTTTGTTGGATTCACACGCGATTGAAACGTTTTGTTTAAATTGTCAAGGATTCAGTCCGCTACAAATGAAGAGGTGGCCAGGTCTTCTATCACAAAAGAATTTTACTTTGTCTATCACATGGGGGATGCGACAGGGATTTATCTTCACAGGTGAAAATAACAGGAAAGGAACTTCACAAAACAATTAACCCTCGACAAATACATCTTGGAGTCAAGATTAACTACACCAAAGGTATGTGTAATCCTATTGTTACTATTAACATCTAACATTAGAAGTAAGACTTTATGGATTTTCAACTTCTGGGTTTATTCATACGCAAATCCATAAAGTCCTACTTATTATGTTATCATCCCAGCTTCTAAATGCCGCTAAAACAAGTTGTTAACATCTAGGTTTACGCGGATATATTAGAGTATGTGAAATACTATAGAGGATGCTGTGGTTAATGTTAGTGTATTTATTGACACATGTTGGAGTGGTTTAGCATGAATATATATACTTAAAGTGAGAGTTAAAACAGAACAGCAAAACGCAACTATGAGCATTGACGTTTATTTTTTAAATTTTGGTTAACACTAATAGTCTGGACAAATTACATTTACTAGACTCGAGCCCCAGTGTCAGGCACACGTGTAAATGCCAACCAACTTGATCAGTTGTGTATTCCAATAGTATTGCTGAAAGAGAAGCTTCAATATACATAACTATGCTGAATCCATACTGTGTTATTCACAGATTTACATTAACTATAGGTATCACTGATCACACAGTAGATACCATTTTAAACCCAAGGAAAAAACAATAAAGCGTTTCAGGCAATGGCTAGTTTCATCACTCGCTGCTATAGATTTTATATGTGCTTCATACGTGTGATTATTACTAACCCTGATTTCTTTAACATGTGATCTATCGCATCTGTTTTAACAAGATTTATGTTTAACATTCTCCTCTGGTTATCTAATCATCCTTGGATGGCAAAGCGCCAGTGCAAACAAAGCCCCTACCAGCAATGCTGAATCCATAGTTTGACACTTTACGTGTCCTATTTAGGAACTTGGTATAAACTTTAAAACTATTGATTGCCTTTCGGTGATATATCTGGAAGTTACGGGCCTATTAAATGCCATCGCAATAAAGTGCGGCTGAATATTTCGACTGACACCGATTGACACCGAACTAGTCTACGATTCTTTGTTTACAGGAACACGTCATGTGGTTAAGCATTCCGTATGATGTTTGTTTAAATGACCCCATACAACCACATCAATAGGAAAACAACATTCCGATATGCGTGGGTCTGTTCCTGTTTTAAAAGCCTACATTCATTGCGGAGTTTTTTTGATGGAAATTTGCTATGTGTCATTTACACTTAACGTATATATCTTTCTGCAGGCTACAATCCGGAAAAAAAACCCCACAAGATTTAAGTCAATAAGCGAGGCCCTCTGTTCTGGAAATGTACGGTAACATTATTATTAGAGATTTTGTTTGGATATTGCATTTGTGTGTTGAGTGTATCTTGGTGATTTATATCTTCGTACGTAGCGCAGAAGTGAGTTTGGTTGTTTTCAGTTTAATGCGATATAAATAACAACGACAAAACGGCTTTGATCTCTTCCTCGAGACAGTATATATAATATACAAAATGAATCATTGTTCACAAAGACTTTAACATAGCTCTCCAATTGCTAGTGAAACAAGCCTATTGTGCTGTCATTAGTGCAAAACAATCACAGACATTGTACATACATGTAGAATACAGACTAAAATTATCATGGTTTGTAAACAAAAAATAGTGATCAAAATTATGAGAGAAAATGTTCGATTTGCATGACATATATGTTTTAATTGCTTTGAGCATTGTCTACAATAGATTTGAATCGTAGAAACAGACACGTCATGTATCATTGCATGGTTGTAGTTTTTTTAAATGTATGATCAAACACAATGGTAACCTCAGCAGATATCGCAATCACTGTGCAATTGTGTGATTCAATTTCGCCGGATTTAGCACAATGTCGTCAATGGAGCCATCCAGCTTAAAGTGAGTTACTACCGTAATTTAAAATATATTTCAATCGGATTGAACCTAGACATAAGTTCGCTCCCAGATATTGTGCACTTGTATTCAGATCTAGCCATATTCCACACCAAACAGTGATGATTGGGTTGTCTAGAATGACCAATCCCAGAGTGGCTCCCTAATATTTGTCTATGACGAGCCAATAATTTTTGACACCATGTAACGTGTTTTTTCATTGGACTATTGATACAATGGCATTTCCTGAATCCCACAGTTTAGGGCCACATTATGTGCCAATATGTTTATGCAAATTCGACTTTAACATAGCAGGGAGCTAATTTCAATCTGGTCAGATTGGAGAATGACTGATCGACGTTGAAACATTTGTTGGTGGAAATGCTATGAGCTATATATAGTTATACCAAAAGTCAATGTGGAGTACTTTTTACAGGAGACACTTGTAAAAATAAACAATAAACGCTACTTGGAAATGGTCTGTACATCATTTCCTTCCACAAGATCCGTCATTAACCACGACAATAGAATAGCGCGTCGAATGCGCATGCGAGGTTGCTACCAGTCCTAGAGAAATATAAGCCCATGGCTCACCTATTCTGATTGAACTGCCTTAATCACATGGGAATAAGGCATATTTCCAAAATAGTCAAACAAAATTACTATCCAGTAAGATAACAATATTCTGGCACGATAGATGTTAACATGCAGAGAGAGTGGCTTGAGACACGATTACTATAGGGTACTCATAATTTCGAGACATAGCTTGCATTATGAATTGTTCCAAAACAAGTTATAACAGGTAAACAGAAAACACATATGTGGAAATTAGATACATAAAAACTAGCTACATTTTGTTGTTAAATTATTTTCCTTTCTTTTTGTTTTTCAGTCACAATGTCAGTCCAGGGTACTTTGATTCTGATAGCATCACTAATCGTCGCTGCTAACACAGCCAGTGTTAGACTATCCAGAGGTAACGATATTATATTTTGCATAAATGAAGAGAGAAAAATTAGCTTGCCTCCACCGGGATTCGAACTCCTGACCTTTGGGTTACAGGCTCAACACTCTACCGTCTGAGCTATACATAGGCTCTCGGCAGAAGGCATCAGGAATTCTAACCCCAGTGAGGACGGATTTTCTCTCTTCATAAAGCACGGACACAGGGACGCTAAATTAGCCTCTTTTTGATCTAAATATTACTCACAATTATTTTTTGCTTGAGTAAATCCGAAAGCCTGGTTCTGGCATATATATATATTTTGAATCTATGGAAAGAGAAAAATTTGCTTGCCTCCACCGGTATTCGAACCAGAGACCTTTGGGTTCCAACACTCTAACGCCTGAGCTACAGAGGCTCACGGCGGAATCAGTCATGATATTATATATTGGTTTGTTTGTTTGATTGATTGAAGTTTTATGTTGTTCTTAAGGTCGTGTGACAAAGTTTAGCAGGCAAGTCGCAAGCAACGAACTTATAAATACTTGCAACAAACACTGATAACAAGTAAAACAACCCAGGACACAAACCAATATTTACACATTTTCGCTTATCACACTCTCCGTATCATGATAAGAAAGCGTGTTCGTCCAATAAATCTCTTTGTACTTAACAATGGAAAGCTCACCAGTTTCAAGCAGATTTCAACATTTCCTATGATAAATTTTAATATACATTGTCACTTTTTATTCGTAATATACATGTAGTAACTATGGAGAAAATGTTCGCTATTTAATAGCTATTTGTATTCGGCTTAGTAACATTTCTTCTAATACATTTATTTTGCAGCTGTTCCCGCCGTGGCAGCACCCGGAGCTGTTGTATCGAATGTGAGACCACAGTCAAACGTCACGACACAGACAAACATAACCGGATCAGCAGATCCGGCCAAGTCCTCAATTCCTACCGATAACAATCCGACTGAGGCTCCTGCTGTGGAAACGGAGGAACCGCCAGAGGCTGGCGAAATGCCTGAGAACTCTACTCTCACAGAGCAACAGCAACAAGCAGAGGCGGGTGAGATCGAGGAACCTCCAGAAAACGAAGAAGATCCCACACCAGGGGTCGCTGTAGGTGCACAAGTAACGCCCGGTTACTATGACCCTTATCCTGCTGCACCAGTTTATGTAATGCGTCCATGGTGGCCCACTCGCTATTCCAATAATGCATTTTGGTACTATCTCTGGAATTAACATCATGTCAATATAGTGTCCATTTCAAATTAAGGCGTTATATTCTCTGTGCACATGTTCTCTAGCTTTTGTTCTATTGTATTTCAAACAAAAAGTAGCCCCTATCACTTATAAGTGCACGAGCGTTGATATATGAAAAACAATCTTGTGCTAGACTCATCTACAATCTACAATTACGTTCATTTCTCTGGAATTCTGGTTACTTTGTAAGCAAAAGTTTAAATATTTTAATCCGAGCAGTTTATTCAACAGACTTATAATGAAATAATTGTGACCAGTTTAAAAACTTAACCAGTCCAGTAAGTCTTCTGATTATACGTTAAGTGAAGTTGAGTTTCGAAACGTCCTGGAATACGATTCATGTTCACTGCGTTTGCTGGAAAGCTGATAATAATAGTACCAACAGTTACTCAGGTTTAAAAAAAATAAAACGAAAGAAAACAGTCATGCATATAATGATATACGGAAAGATGTGATAATAACATATGTGTACCGCTTTATTATTATTTGCGGTTAACAAAAAAATACATTAAAATCGACCAGCCATGTTTATGAGATAGAGCAATTAGTTCAAGTCATCGTTTAGAAAGACTTGACAGTTACGATATTGTAATATTTGATGAAAGTATCTCATTTTGTATAACTGTTTTTTTTATTTGGTTGAATTCTGTACGTCTGTACTAGTATTTGATCACTTATTTGAGCTACGGACTTACCACTTCTTACGCTGCCTTACTGGTGGAAAATCGGGCGAAATCTTCGGAAACTGCCCACTCCCGAATTACCAGAGAAGAACCGAAAGAGGACCAGCAGCTGAATATACCAACCACCGAGTCAGGATATGGACTCCGTTCAACTCTTTTCAAACTTAATAACACATTGTGGATAACCTTTATTTACATGTCTGTTTTGGGTCCTAAATTAATTTAAGCCCAAATGTTTATGAGGTTGTATGTAATTAGCACTTTTTCGCACAAACACACTGATTTTGAAATAAAAAAATCACTGCCTGTCTGACAGATACTGTTTTATAAATATAAACTACGTTTCTCTGTTATCTCCTTCTATATCGACATTTACAAAGCGCATGTGTATCCATGCCAACGTTTGGTTTGTTTGTTAGATTAAAGGGGTTTAACGTCGCACTCAATGGCATTTCACCTATATGACGAGGAATTGTCCAATTCACACTATTTCTTGCTTAATTACAATGGAAAACCGAAAGGAAACCTCATAAAAACCACCCCACGATAGCCGGAGCCACATCGTGTGACTCCCGAATAGACCGCATGGTCGACAAAAGGTCTCGATCCTGTGAATGGTACATCGAAGTAGGATTAGTAAGCGCACTCGTCAACCAATAAGCGTCGGGCCCAACGTTTGGTCCTATATTATCGTTTGTTTGGTTGATGTCTTACGCCGTTATTTCACTCCTGTCACAGTGTGCTAGCCCGCATATAGTGGGCTACTAAATCCATCCTTAATGTAACTGGCACCAAACAACAACAATATATAATACATGCGCAGGAGATAGCACCAGGACAGGAAGTTCCCACCAACCGGTTGACCCTTCTGCACTTCAGAATCTAAAATCATTCCGAATTACATTACTATTTCTATTCGTTTCTGATATCTGTAATTGAGATTAATATAATAACTGTTTTATTCAACAATCAATATATTCATAGTCCAGTTTTGTTTAATAACATATTTTCGTTGACATTGCCAGATAGTATTTACGTTTAGATTGAAGCTCACACATCTACGGTATCTCGCGAGAGAGACACGTGAAAGGTAATCCTCTCTGTCGATATACTGTAAGGCTGCTGTTCGTATAGTTTAATCCATTGCAGAATACAACTGAAGAAAGACTGCCGGTGCGTTATTATATTTTCACGAGACAATACTGTTGCGAATGTTAAAAGTTTGTGGTCATTTTTTAAATCAAACATTAAAATGTAGATTGACATGACTCATGCTAACAGTGCACGAGTATTTCTAAATAAGTCTACAAAAAACCTCACTGAGATTCAAACAAATAGTATGCATTTTTGTCCTAGCAGTACTTCCGCTCATTGGAATATTGGAGTGTTCTGAGTTGTTGGAACATTATTTATCCTCCACATAGCATTGTTAATTATCAAAACTAACTTATAATAGCCAGAGAGCCCGGGCTTTTTACGTCTTCGATTTCGGCCATTTGCGTAACTGTAACGCAATTCGCATCATTTCTCGAGGCGAGTTTATCCAACTTAATTTCCGTAGATGTTTGGCTTTGCTGAACAGTTTCTATCCAACCACTTTGACAAATAAACCTCACAAATACATATCTCACAGCAAGATTGGCATTCTAGTATTTGATGTACAATTTACGCTTCATATAGAAATAACCTTTTTCATGAATCTCTTTGAATTTTAAATTCAATAGTTTGATTTATATTGATGCTGGTTTCGATATAAAAAAAATACATAGACACCCAACACATGGAGGAGAAAATTTATTTTTACCCACTGATTGTCTTATGTAGGAGCTGCTTGTTTGCTTGATTGAGGATATAAGCCGTATTATATGTCATTACACTTTTCTGGCGGTGTGCTAGCCAAGCAGTGGGTGACGCGTACCTCCCTCGACTTCATTTATAGCATAAAAAGACAATCACATGACACAATACCGAAACATCTAGAAAAAATCGTTTGATATAACAACAGTTTCGTGAACGTAAAATCACTGACCCTACAATTATGTTTTAATTAAAGTCAATATCCTTATTCAACATAAGGACCTATACCATTGGAGAAATTGTTCCCTAGAAGACGCCATAGAATAGTGCTGTGGACAGATCATTGGGTGTTATCCGCCTTTCAGAGTCGATACGTTTGTAAATGCGAGTAGCTTTTTAGTTGCAAAACAATAACTTTTGAGGTATGACAATAGTTTATTGGTTAATAAAAATAAAAATCGAATTTCAACAAAGATGGACAAGGTGTCGCGTTAAATATGTTTGATTTCAAAAGTCCCAGGTAATCATGTCTCTTTGACAGTATAAAATTATGCTCATTGACGTAGATTTTATGAATAACATTGTACTTGATATAAATAAGAGCTATTTTAGTAGTTCCCATGTTCTAGCCACTCGGTGGCCCGCAGCCGTGGTTTAGTGGTTAGCGAGTGCGCTTTCGGAGCCTACTTCGATGTACCGTTCACGGGATCGAATCCACCTGTCGACCCTCAGGTATATGAGTGAGTCACAAGATGTGGCTCCGGCAATCGCGGGGGTGGTTTTTACGAGG
>JAQQZZ010148485.1:0-12717 GCA_030265115.1 Mopalia vespertina | reverse complement strand
TTGATTGATTGGAGTTTTAAGTGCTCAACTGGAGCCTCTAACCCCGGATTTATTTGAGTTTTAAGTGCTCAACTGGGGCCTCTATCTCCTGAGTGATTTCAGTTTTAAATGCTCAACTGGAACCTCTAACCCCTGATTGATTTGAGTTTTAAGTACTCAATTGGAGCCTCTAACCTCTGATTGATTTGAGTTTTAAGTGCTCAACTGGAACCTCTAACCCCTGATTGATTTGAATTTTAAGTGCTCAACTGGAGCCTCTAACCTTTGATTGATTTGAGTGTTAAGTGCTCAACTGGAGCCTCTAGCTCCTAATTGATATGACTTTCCAGAGCTAAACTGGTGCATCTAACTCCTGATTGATTTGAGTTTTAAATGTTCAACTGGGGTATCTAAATCATGATTAATTTGAGTTTTAAGTATTCAAATGGGGTCTCTAACTCCTGATTGATTTGAATGTTAAGTGCTCCATTGGTGTCCCTAACCCCTTAAGTTTTTAGTGCTCAACTGGAGCCTCTGACCCCTGATTGATTTGGGTTTTAAGGGTTCAAGTGGGGTCTCTAACTCCTTATTGATTTGAGTTTAAATGCTAAACTGGAGCCTCTAATACCTGATTGATTTGAGTTTTAAGTGCTCTACTGGTGCCTCTAACCCCTGATTGATTTGAGTTTTAAGTGTTCAACTGGGGTCTAACTCCTGATTGATTTGAGTTTTAAGTGCTCAACTGGAATTCTTCTTTAAGAAAGTGCATATACCTCATTTTAACAAGTACAAACATGTAAAGACGTTGAAAAGACATATACACATTATTTTAAGTCATTTGAAAACGTTATTATATACAACCAATAACAAAATAAAAATGAAAAATTAGGCAGCATTCCGGTTCATGATACAGACAAGAATAACCTGGGCTCCCTTCGTTATCTTATATATACTTCAGCCGTGCTATTATCCTTCCAATCCCCGGGGCAAAACACCTTGCACTTTGCCCCATCCAACACGAGAATACCGCTCCCCGTGGAGAAAGAACTTTCCCTTTAATTCGTTCAACGTAAACCGAAATCAGGCCGGTTGAAGATAAGGCTACTCCACCATTGGTCACACTTTGCTGTTGTACGAATTAATTGACTATTTGATAAACACTAAGATGAAATTGTTGTATAGCCTATGTTCATCGATTGTTTAAAAGCCTTTGACAGAGCATGGATGGGAGCACTATAGATAAGCTCTTTGTTCAGGTAAACGATGGGAAGTGTCTTAGAGTTATAAAGTCAATGTAAAAAAGTATCAAATCATGGGTTGGTTAGAACAATAAGAATGGTGGTGTCGTCATATGTGAGATCCAAGTTCGTCTACAGCAGATATCATCAACTTTTGAGGTCTACTGAGTTGATATCAATACCTACCAACAGCACAAATGTTGGTGTTTTCAAAAAACTTAAACCTAAAGTAACACCAACATTTCACTTAGAGAGAAAATTGCTGGAGATACGTAGACCTATACCTAGGCATTTATATGAGATAAATAGGATCATTTACCTACTCCATGAAGACAAATGAAGCTTCCACTGAATAGAGTAGAAAAGATTAAATTTATGATGGAAGTAGATAGCTGAATAAAGAGCGAAAAACCTCCTTACAATATAAGTCATCACTGATAAGGTTCATACCTCTCCTACATATATAATAACTCGCCCTTCCAGAAACTCATATGCGTCAATTTTCTTGTCGTCCTTTAGCTGAAACAAATAAGAAAAGATTTCAGATTACTGGCTTGTTAAAGACAAAAGTCAGTGTTATAAGATTATATAACCAATATGATACAAAAAGCTAAAGAGAAACATTTAAAAAGCAAACGTTTCGAATCATATATTTTAACGCTATGCAATTCAGAAAAGATTAACCGAATCAGAAGAGGGTGGTCCGATGAAGCTTCGTGTTTGGTGGTCCTCTTGAGGAAACACTGCAACTGGACTCCGATCTGTAAGTGATGTATTTTAAGTTTGTCCTGTGGTTGTCTGGTCTTCGTGAATCTGTTGCCAGTTCCTTTTGTCCTGTGGCTCTCCTAGCTAAGGGACAGCATGACTATTGTCTGTTAATGATTTATTTGTCTGGTGTCTTGTGATTGCCCTATCTTGACATTGTTTTTTTGCCATCGGCGTCGAGGGGGCCTTCCTTCGCCCCTTGGGCTGGTATGCCGTCATATGATTGAAATAACCGTAAGTACTGAGTTAAACGACAATCAAAGAAACATTCATAAGTAATTAAGCCTAAGTTCGTGACCATTTCTTTCAATAGACAATTTTTGTAAGTTAAAATTGGAACCCAGAAATAGCGCATTTAACTGAGACAATACAATACATTATTACTTCACACAAATACCAACAATTGTGACGGTAATATCGTTGAATATGAAAACATATCTGAAACAGTACTTATAATACTTAATTGTGTTAGAAAGCCTTACCATTATATGACTAGTCTCTGGGTACATACACGCATAACTACAATGCTTTTGAAATCATTAGAAATTCGGATTTATTTTAAATTTGAAATAGAATATAAAATGTGTCGTAAGCAATCAAAAATGTACATGGCTATGGAATGTGTGCATTATGAATATTACCTTATCCATGTCGGCCTTAACAGCTGAAAAGCCTGTGAGCAATCCCACATCAATAATAGACATCCCCGTATCGCTACCCGTCAAAGAACTAAAAGAAAATTCACATTTACGTGGTATTTATTATATGGCTTTCGATTCCGTAAATAATAAACAAGTTGGTCTCTACATATTTTAGTTTCTCGTAAAACGCATAATAATTGACGTATTTCTTGCAGTGATTTATTTTTTTAAACCTTCAGCCTGATGTGGCAGGTGATGCGACACAACTCCTCCTGATTACGCCATAGTATCCATAGTTACTTTCCGCTACTGCTACTAATACACATTGGTCATCGGCTATACATTAGTTTTATGGAAGAAACTATTAAGCAAAATAGTCCCCTTTATAACATTTAACAACATAACATATTTAAACAGAACTTAATTTTTTTATTTCAAATTTCGGCAGAATCCTTTTGTAACTGACAATTAAATTATTCATTCTTTCCAATTGATACAAAGTAAAGTTTTTCCACAACTCTTGACCTTGAAACCTGTATCTTTTAAGGCCATACAGTGACTATCCAAACTTCGAACCTTTTGTGCGAGGGTGATGCCTACATTAGCCACACAGTCCACTCCAGCATGTTATTGTTTCGAGATGAATATTTCAGCAAGCTAGTGTCTACAGTATAAAACAATGTACCATATCCTGCCTGGAATGTGAAATCTTGGAAGATGCAGGTTTCATAGTTGTATTATTCATCTATTTATTTTGAAATGTGCTTAAGAAGATAATAGAAAACCATACACGCTATTTATTATGTTATTTGTTAACCAGATACTGTTGATGGACGTTTTTAAAGTCTGACATAAAACTAAATTGTTTGCATGTTACAATTAAGTCATCGCCAAATACATTTTCATTATTCTCATTGCCTCTAAGAAAAATTAAAACGAATCCTAAATAGTTAGATTTCAGATTAAAATATGTACTGTGGAATCGGTCCTAACCCTGTTATCCTGGTTATAATTAAAAGTGGCCAAACCTGACACAAACGCTGATACAGACAGCCGCTTTACTGGCGCCAAGCAGTGGAGCTTTCTTTTGTTTTTCTTCTTGTCTCCATCGAACCTCGGGCAGAACTTCCGTACACTCCTCACCACATATATCACAGTTTCTACAAAGACGAATAATTCCGTGTTTATGTGTGTTTGTTTGGCTGGAATATTAAGCTGTTATTTGACTCGTATAGCGCAATGCAAACTGCATGGGTGACGGGAATCATCATCGACATCACAGTCAACGCTTACTCACACGACAGAACACTACCAAGATGGAATACAAATACACCACAAACAGATCACCTTAGTGTCGCCCCTTATCTTCGATGCCCCCATGCTAACAGGTATCTCCATAACACAGCTAGCTAATTTATTTCTGTGTTCACTGACTATTTAACCATTTATAACAGATTCCTTCCTGTTTGCTTGTTTGTTTGTCTTTAACGACATACTCACACGTATTTCAGTCATATGGCGACATTGTATCGCCTGTGAAAAACAGTATTACAGAATCGACCGATAATTTCCGTAGTCACTAGAAAACGTGCCTTTTAATAACTAGATACGGCAGGAAGCGTTTAACCAGCTTTTCTTTCTGAGCTACACTGAATGAAGTTCAGACGTCTGACACACAACCGACAAAGCTGTGGCAAGGACATTGGTTACAGCGAAAAAACACACATCAACTTACTGTTACTCTAATAAATCAGGATAGGGCAATACTAGCGACAGTTCATTTGTTGAGTAGCAAGATCTTCCCAACATTTCGTTAATATTATTTGATTTTTTTGTGTGTCTGTTCGTTCGTCCTTTTGATCGGTTCTTTATTTGTTTGCTTGTTGACTTTACTAATGGTTTTTTGGTTCCGTTTTTGTGTCATGTAGGTTAAATTTAGTAAAAATCAGATAAACTCAATTTAAACCCACGGGCAGTCCAATATTCAATCAATCATATGTTGCAAAATCTGTCATGGCTATACTTACTCTTTCTGTTCAACGTTCAAGTCCAAATCCGAGCAAGTTATGTTCATCTCAAAGCGGCATAATTCATCCTTTTCAGTTGGGATGTTGTATCCTAGCTCTACCTGTAGTTGCCCAATTCCTGCTCCATAGACATTCACGTTTAGCGTCCCACAAACGGGCACCTGTCCATAGAAAATTACATTTAATCCGATAACGGCAATATTTGTCTCTTAACACAACTCAATAAGTTAGCGTGACTGTCGATTAATACGGACATTAAGAATATTACAATATTACTTAAACTAAAAACGTCAGATGTCATGACGACATGAGTGACATTGTGTGGATAATGCATTATTCTAAGTGATTTTTTAACTTGTATTGACATAAGATATTACGTCAGTTTTTAAATACTGTCGGCCATAGCATTCTGAAAACAACGTAACTGTTGTGACAACAGAGACAGTGTTTTCTGTTGAGGGGTATCATTTTCATAAAGAAAACCGTAGTTTTGTCCATTGGTTTAACATTGAATCTTTATTTTAAATCTGTGTATGTTAAATGCATTCAATATCACGTCGTTTGACACAGCTCCCCTTCTTACACAGATGGCAAACCTCAAATATGCTAACTGTTAACGTTGTAAACGGTGTCGAAAGATACATAAAACTACAATAAACCAAAAATACAAAAGTAAAATATACAAGCAAATCATACAATTAAAGGGTACTGCTACAGTTTACACATTTTAACGAGTGGCCTCGAAGAAACGAAAAACACACAAATAAAATATAGAAGAATCGTAAGAATCTCAACTTCCGAGCGTTTATTACATTAAGGATCACGTGCTAACGTTTAAACTGTTTAACCATTGGTCGTGATGGTTGTGGACAAAGGGTCATCAACTTCAAACAAGGAGGAGTTTAAACGGGCATTGCTTGTCAGCCAGATATACTGGCAACCCACTTCAGCTATAGTTTGTACATACCGTACATGTCTTCTTATCGTTGAAAGGTCAAATACAATCTGTACGTAATCATTGTTACGGACAAGTAAAGTCTGATTTTATAAAGTAATACAGGAATAACTTGGAGGAGTCAAAATGAGTATACAATTTACTCTAAAAAAACGTCTTTCTCTGCTCCATCAAAATACGTATTCAGGCATTTTCATTTTAGAAGTCTAAAAATCCACAAACCTTTTAAATGACGTTAGGCCGATACCCTAAATGTTATTCGCATACAGACTCCGATTACTTAAAAGGATTTATAGCAACGTCAGAAGACCACCTATAAAGTTTAAGGTCTTATGAAAAGAGGATTGCTCTCTTAATACACAACATACAGAGTTTTCCAGTTTATTTTATCACATATAGCGGATTTGCGCCCTGCAAGTCAACAGCCCCGCTGCATGTAAAGCTAAAGTTAATGAGCTGTGTGTCACGTGACCTGGTGACGTCAGGATAAGGATAGCTGATATTATTTGTATGCTGGAAAGATAGGACTTGCTCTGTACGAGAACGCAAAGTCATTTATTTATAAATAATATTACGACTACTACTAAGAAGTTTAACATAGTAAAGTATAGTAGCAACTCCGATGAAAGATACTGAATTAATTTTGACTCAACGTTTCGGTTTATTGATCATTTAACTAGAGACATAGGTACATATTATATACTTGTTGCAGTTAAACTTTAAAATACAAATAACGTCTTAAGTATTTACATGAAGTGGCAAAATACCGTCTTATAATTGCATAACATCCCTGTATTACTAAAGATCCAAACATATAGTTATCTGACATTGACCCAAAGATAAGCACATGTGATAATATAGGAAGTTATTATGACAAAATTATATTATTATTTTTCGGACATTTATCAGTTGCTGAAGGTAACATTAATAAATTATATAAATACTGAAAGTTTTCCGAATGTTACATACTGTTGTAAATTTCACAAACATCATAAAAAATTGCTTATATATCATTTGTGTATTTTATCAAGTTTTTAAAAGCATGGGGTATGTGATCTAAAGCTTTTAGAGAGTAAGACATCTTTACAGTGTTGTCATATAATACATTCACATTGACTTGAGATTACACGTTTTAATTTCTGGAACTGTTCTTTTAACAGTATTCTCATCTTATTTACCAGTATGAGATAAAACACTTTTGAGATGGAATAGTCCCTAAGAATAAGACATCATTACAGTGTTGTCATACATAATAAATTCACATTGACTTGAGATTACACGTTTTACTTCTCGAACTGTTCTTTTAACAATATTTTCTCCATATTTACCAGTATACGATAAAAAACGTTTGGGGTCGAATAATTCTTAACATTATTAGATGTAGTTGTTTTCTTATCAATAATCGTAGATATCCGTTTTGAGACTATGTTTAGGATAGCTATACCATGCTAAGAAGTTTCTTTTTGAATAACTTAGTCCTACTACATAAACTTTTACCTCGATTAAATAGAGATTTAAGCCAACCTATTTTCCATTAAAGAAAACTACAAAAATGGACAAATTGTAATATGTTGGTAACTCTCCTAAACGGGAGTGAAGTAAATGGACATCATTGTTTTCATTGAATTCCTCTTAAGTAAATCTAAGTTGTTTGTCAAATGAATTAAATCTCTTCTTAATCGTATTAATATCAGAGGGTTTCAAAAAGGTGTCATCTACAAACTAAACATAAAAAGGAATTGTTCCATTGGATATACGTGATGATAAAACCTAATAAGTCAAAACACTCTATGGATGGCTACTTCTCGTTTATTTTGACGCATCCTTTCAATGTCTGACATCTCTCAGACTCAAAATCAACGACTTTGGAGCACCTTTAATCAAATCCACAGCACTCCATACAATGAGACTATACCAATACATTAAGCGCTAACATATCGAACATGACTAAGAGGAAAGTAATGGAAGCCGTACAAATACGTCGACTTAACGCTGAATTAAACAGGGACAAGGGCCTCGTCTTACCTACAGCTTACCGCAACTAAACTAACACCACACGCTGATTATCTAGTCCCACCACTTTATTTGCATTGTTAATTTTAATTGGGCCCCCTACCTACTCTGTGTGATCTAACTGATGCCCTTTAATTTGTTTCAACTGTTGGGAGTTTACATTGTTAATCATTACAAGACCCCCTAGATTGTTGTAATGGTCTTCATAAATGGTATGATAAAACCTGCTTCTCCACTTTTCGGCTCTTTGACTAACAGAATAAAGGAATAATGCTGTTAAAGCGCACACGCTTATTATGTTGATCAACATTTCATAGTTGAAGCACCATGTTTCTTTTAGTCCAGACTGTTGTTTTTACCAGGCCAACACAACATGTCATTCTTTAAACTAAGGTCTTTCATTTTCTTGTTATTTGTGTAATTTTCCGTGCTGCCAGATCCTCCAGCTAGGGACAGAAATGTTACATTCATTCTTGAGTTAGTTGTTGTAGCCTATATGCTGTACATTGTATTGTAAGGCTTGCCCATATTATGACGTCACATACCAGGTAGCCTCGCTTTCAATACTCAAATATGCATAATCGCCCTAGGCTTTTTTCAGGTCTTACTCACACGGCCTATGAAAAGGCCGTCCGGAGGGTTTGGGGACGGCCTATTTAACATTATCGGTACTATCAATGGAATCTAGGATGTAAAAAAATTATTTTGTTGACATAAATCCTTTAAGTTTATTTCACTCATATAACATCGTGCAAGACCTATGGGCTGACGCCACTGGCAACAAAAGAAGATAACACAGGACAAAAACAAGACAAACACAGGACGAAACACTAAGACATGACACACAGATCTGCGTCATGTTACTTTTTATATTCGAGAGAACAAGGGCATCAGGAAGCTCCTTCCCAACCCTCCGCTGGACATTTAGAAGTCCATAATATGATCATAATACTATCAAAGGATGTTTGGGCGGACACCAACGGGTATAACCCACATCCATCAGTCAAAATAGTATTGTATAGTAGTCGGGTGGTAACTCTGTAGCAATGGAAGCCACGCTTCATGACAGACGATCAACCCTCATATTACGTTTATTGCTCATTTTGTACGATTTGACGAACATAGGCAGACAATTAAGTAAGGTAAGGACGCTTAATTGAAATACGCTATACAAAGACGACATAACTGAATGGAGCTTTGGTCTCTGGAAAGGAACTCACAAATGCAAGAAAATCGACTTCATTTCCTCCACTTCTGGCACAACAGTGTGGTTACGCTGAAAGATTTGTGGGATCTTTACAACCGTTACAATGAACTAGAATGAAGTCAGACAGTCTGCCAACGACTGAAGTGTTGATCTAAACTGAGAGCTTAAATCAAACACTATTTGTTGGCATTCAGACTATTACTGATTCATCTTTTGACCAGTCTTGTGCATGTAATACGTTTCTGCAACAAAGCAGAGGAGTACACTCTTAGAAAAATGGCTCTAATAGAACCAACATAGGTTCTTTAGTCAATGACTCTGGTGGAACCCTTTATGGCTTTGTAGCCTCTGTAGCAAGTATATCTGCTTTTTTCAATACAAAAAAAAACGTTTTGTTGTAACGGTCCCATATAAAACCATCGTCCTTTCTAAGGAACCGTCAAAGAACTATTATTTCTGAGAATGTATACAACAAGTGTGGCCTTCAGCAATAATACAAACATCGCGAATAACACAAATATCTGTGGAGGAATAAGTCGTCACATACCACTGACAAGCCCTGACACTAAACAAGTCCCTCCACCTAACAGGAAGTACACCACCAATGGCCAACGTCTCCCGAAACTAGAGAAAAGAGAAACAGGTATACATCATCACAAATTGGCACATTATATTGTGCATTGGAATGCTTATGCACAGAATATTAAAATTTAAGAATTTAAATGCTTGGAAGCGAGATTAGCGAACAGAAAAAGTTCTCGTAAGTGACAATACATATAACAAAAATGTGATTTCACCCACACATCCACATGGGAAGGCGTTCTTCTCGAAAAGGCCAAAGGTTGGTTAGTTTATTTGCTGTGAGTTTAACACGCCACAAGGTATAGAAAACCGGCAATGCACATAAAACACGACCTGCATGCGTTTGTTTGTTTAACTGAGGTTTTACGCCGTACTTAAGGCAATCACAGGTCAAAATACAAATACATCACCGGCTTCCTGTTTCCTTTTAGTGCTTAGAGTAGGCACTATTGTACAATATTCAATATACAAGCATGTTCGTAAGCAACGAGCATTATTTTACTGAACATAATGGCAAAAGACACAAATACAATTCAACAAGGAAGTTAATTAGAGAAAAGCTCGTTTACAATATAATCTAGGAGCAAGACATGCTTTCAGTAGCTACAGACTAAATGTAATATAGGACTCTAGTAGTGATTGTCGTCGGGCGTTTCACTATTTTTGTTTTGTTTTGTCCATACTATCAATGTTTATAAGTCAAATGGTTAATAAACACAACAGTAGAGCTGTCATCCAACCTGATCTGTTTGAATTTATACTTACTAAAACACGACGAAGATTGTAATTATGGAAGCGGAAATCTCCACCCCAGCTCCGATCATAAAGTTCGTGTATTTAAATCCGCTTAGCACCCCCGTGTTGAGAGATAGACCAAAATATCCGAGAGACACCGCAAACCTGGAAATAAGAAGATTTGTTCCACTGATGGTATGTTTGACCAGGTCCCTGGTGGAACTTCAATGACCCACAACACAGGCCTAAATGCGACTGACTGATTGATTGATTCTTTACGTATTTCACGTTTACTAATACTAACCTGTATTTTAACTCAAAACCATAATAGGACAAAAGGCCTCTTGTCATATGGGTCGCGGGATAAAACAGTTGTTTTAACACTGTGTTTTAAACAATGGTATAAAAAAATAGATATAAAACTAAACTTAAACATTAACAGTTATAACAATAAAAACGAATATAAATTAATACAATTCGAAAACATATATACAAATGTTAATATCACATATAAGTTTTGTAGAATAAAGCGATAAAGCGAGACTATTTAAACAGAATAGCTGGCAAGAAGATAAAATTCATCATTGGGTCATATACTGGTGTCGGTAAAATTTATAGCGTTCAGATTTGAAATAATTTAAAGAAGAGCTGTTTCGACTGCCTCTCTAAAACTATTTCGATGTAACTCTGTTCGACAGTATGATATTTTCATGGGATTATTTGGACTATATCAAAAGACCGGCTACAAGTATTTTTAACACTCAGATCCTGTAAGTATAGAGGAACCAGACCATTAAAAGATGTGTAAAGCAGGACAGGTGTGTTGTACGTGAAACGATAGTTCAGAGGATCTCACTCAAGCTCATTGTACAATTCTGCACCTGATACTGAACAGTTGTAGTCTAGTATTACACTCATAGAGCGTCTCAACAGAGAGTTCAGACGATCCATATCAGCCTTGGGACAGCTATCCCACACTGTGAGACAGTAATCTGAGAGAGGTAGTACGAATCAGTTAAATTATGGGCGTCCAGCTGTATGCTCTTACCTTTTTAATGATATCGTCAATGTGAGCCATTTTAGGTCATTTCGAATTGTATTTCTCCATTGTTTTTAATTGTTGACACTTACAATAGATGTCTCATTTACATTTGTATCTAAATGGCTTTTTTTTCTATATGATAACGTTTTGACAACTGTGAATATAATTTATTTATGATGGAGTGAATTTTTTTATTTAGGCCACCAGCTGTAAGCCAGAAAGTGAAACGAGTGTTTTTGAGCTTTGGGCCGATTATACATCCAAATATTTGCTTAACAAGGATTTTAAAAGAAAGTGAAACTTGGTGGCCTAGTAGAACTGTATTAGTAGAAAAGATGTGTGCAAAATACTCTCAAAATTTGCAATAGTCACGTTACAGGAAAAATTGAAAGACTGTCATTTGTTTTAGATTTACTCAGTAATTTAAACCATAACACCATAAGACGTTAAAATTTTCTGATATGCTGGACAAATATGCCTCTATTTGGGGTTATCAGTGTAACTCCATGTAGGTAAGCAGCAAAATAAATTTGGGTTCAAACAACCGTCTAATTTTTACACTAGACAGCCTGCAATAGGCCACGTCATTAAATAAATAGAGTGACGAAATTTGGATCTGCTATGGTGCTACGAATAATAAAGTTATGTAGGCCAACACTGTTAGACTAATACATACCGTGGTTCACAAAAACGTATTTCCGACTTCAGACTATCGCATTGTGCTCTTTCCGATAGTACAAGTTTGAAGTTTCTATCATGAATAGTTTTCTAGAAATACGGCTTGGAATATGTAGAGTCGGCTCAAAAATGAATAGACAGAAATAGGCAATTACAGGTGTTGCGACTTGAATATATGATCATGGGAAAACTAAATTATAGGCTTCAATTTAACTGTTTGTAATTGGAATTTCGAATTATTTTTTCACCAACATATAGTTTGAATACCTAACTTTTAATCCAAGCGAAAAAAAAAATGATTCATTTTTCACGAAATACCGTTAACGCCCAGTTTTATGTACATGTAAATCTTTGTGCTATGCATGAGCCCTCTGGCTAAAAGCAGTTTTCTTCGAGGAGTAGCAAAGCGGTCTAATGGCAGTGGAGGAAGATTAACTTTCCATCAGTATCAACACATCTCACATTTTATGGTTGTGCTAGTGTGAACTATTGTTCACTATTATATAAGTGAAATACCATTAAGCACGGCATAAAACACCATTAAATCAATCAATCAATGCATCAAATCTATGCATGATTGTAGAAGCTATAATAAAAAATTATCTGATTTTTACTTCAGATACACTGAAGTAATGTTTCATACATCAATGCTTTTCTTTGTGTATGTTGAAAGGTAACAATATTGTGTGGTACATATGTATACCTGCATAATGAGACACATAAGTCAGCGTTTATTACATACCATTACACAACATTATTGCAGCTTTATGATGTCACCGTTACAAGATGGTGGTAGGTAACCGATTGGCGTCTGAAGGAATACAGGTAGAGCATCCGCCTCCTAGTCTAGAAATC
>JAQQZZ010148474.1:0-12718 GCA_030265115.1 Mopalia vespertina | reverse complement strand
TCCTATTCAAATCTGTATCTTCATAACAGTTTCAGTTATGAAGTTGTCTAATTTTTTATTTCAAGCTGTCACTCTATAATAGTTCGGTAAAGCTGAAACGGCTTAATTTGTTAAAGTATTAATTGGCACTGTTTGTGAAGGTAACCACCCTCGACTCTACTGGTTAAAAATAAAGATTGCCCCTTAGCTCTGAAAGCATCAAGGCAACAAGAAGCTCCTTCTCATCCCTACGCTAATGTATATTGATATTGTACATTGTATGAGGCAATTTAACCTCTGTACTAAAAAACTTACCTATTTATATAGCCATTATAAAAGTTTCGCGGGAGTGTGGGAGTATCGTCTAATGAGATTTTCCCACCTTTCTCCTTGTTTTAAAGTCAACCCGATACAGAAATTTATAAGGACCATTTTAGACCAGCTGGCGTATATTTTCTCCAGTCTAGACCTTTCATATGGTGTGAAAATCAACTCGCAGTATCATCGCATCGTGTTAATATAGGATTTAATATCGGTAAACCGTCTCTACAAACAGTACAGACACAATTATCAAGGACATATTGACCGTCAAAGCTGTGTCTATTTAATGAGGAAGGCGATGTGTACGTCCGCTCTTAAATGGCTGTTTTGAACGTTGATGATACCATACTGATGGTGTGAATCAATAATTTGTCTCGCTGCATTTGTTGAGTTTTATCGAGGGATATATCCGGCAATAAAGTCGTTATTGTATCGCAAGGAGACATGATAGCATTAAGTAGCATATAAACTATTCATATAACGCGTTTTATGGTGGTTTATTTATGTCATCGCACTCTTACAGTTCGAATTGTCTTAGTTTTCATGTGGCATTTGATTATTTATTTGTTTGATCGGGATTTTAAGTCGATGGAATGATTGATGGATGGATGGATGGATGGATGGATGGATGGATGGATGGATGGATGGATGGATGGATGGATGGATGGATGGATGGGTGGGTGGATGGATGGATGGATGGATGGATGGATGGATGCATGGATGGATGGATGGATGGATGGATGGATGGATGACCGGTTGACCAATTGATTAATTCATTGATTCACCGTGCGCAAGGGTATTCCACTTACATGGTGGAGGTGTAATCAACAATAACTGCCACAGTCACCCACCTATAAAATCTTAAGTGTTTGGCTCTTGAATGTCCCTCCAGTGCTAGGTAAAATTGTATGTCTTTGTTTAAAACATAAAGCTTTAGGCGATGGCCTGGTATTGGGAACTGGATTATATAGATTATTAGAAACTTTTTTTTACTGCACACAATTTAACCATTGATATTTTCGTATCGAAAATAATAACACTCCATATAACATTGAACTGGGATGAGAACTTTTTAAAACATTGAACCTGAAATAAGAAAGAAAGGAATTCGTGGAATCCTTTTATTTTCTTGAAAGAGCCATACAAAAAACCCCAGATTTTATGCTGGTAATTCCTGCCAAATTTTGGAAGTTACACACCTGGTTACAATCTCTAACATCCTCTCCGATGCCAATTTTTTGTACGCACCCAGGTAATTATCCATAATAACTTAACCATTTGTGTTCCAGGTGGAGGATGGGGCAATCCAGCAGTACAGACGTTTCAAACTGTATCTATGTGCCGGTTTATAGGAGACCAAAATGGGCCAACGAAGACTGGGACATTTCGATGGATACACGCCCAATGGGTACGTGTGCATGGGTCTATATTTATCGATAACCTCTTCTGCTCCTATGAACAGCTGACGAGTTCCATTCCATGCAAACTCGAACAACATTATCACAGTTTTACTTCAATCCGTGTCAATTACCAATTCCATAACTTAATTCGACCTTTTTTAAAAGGCATTTTAAAGTTGATACACAAAACATTTAATTCCAGGATCTATGGACTACAACGTCTGGTTTACTGTAGGGGCAACGTTTCAATGTCCATTCCAACAGTCGTTCTCTGGAATATTTATCCGACCTGTTTTTAATTTTGCTTCTTTTGTTCAACATTAAACAACCTAAAAGGGTATAATTAATCCAACTTTATTTATTTGTCATGTATCAGGGCCGTTTTTTACTCATTGACTTGATCTGATATTAGAACCCAGTTCCGTCCTTTGTCATAATTTATTCACTAAATCTAAATATTTATTAAGGTTCTTCACCCATTGGGCTGGAATGCCTTCATGTAAGTGAGCAATCTCAATTAAGAGGTAAAACCCCAGTGAAACAAAAACATTGAGGCATGTCGTTCATGTTAGGCAAAATCACGAATGGATGCGAGCTTTAAATGATAAACTATCTAAACCTAGTCACCTGTCAGTCAAACTCGGTACATGGAAGTTCGCTAAATGTACGAGATTTCTGTTTAAATGAAGTATATACCAACAATGATATGAAAAGCGTTCATTGGTTATAACTGTTTTTTGAACAGTTTTACGTTGGTTTGCCAAGAAAAACAAGCAATCTAGCCATTAGTTAAACATAGATAAGTAGGTATGGTTACCATTAGGATGTATACCCAGCCCCACCCTTTAACACAATACAAAACATGAAATGCCAAATTAGAAACTGAAAAGAATACATGTAGATATATTTCATGTTTTAGGGGCCATGGGGCTGGAGAAAGGCTTCACAAAAGATGAACTACATCAATTTACAAAACGACTGAAAGCCAAAGCCGACTCAGAAGGGACGGACGACTATATGAAGCACGAGTTACAAAGCCTGATAGAAAGACTTAAAATGGCCACTGATTCTCTACACAAGTCTCCCTTGAAAAGAAGTCGTTTTCAGCGAACGATTAATCATATTCGCACGATAAGAACGCGTAGTCCGAGCGGCCAAAGGGAAGAACGACAAGGTGGCGGTGCCAGGGACAATCCGATGCATGGACAGAAGGACAGCGCACTGAGAAGCCCTTTGTTAGAGCCGGGTTCTTTTGCGACGGAAGGCCCGTTGGATAAGACAGTATCTTCTTCTGGAACATCGCAAAACCTACAGCAATCGCATCACGAATGTAGGCAGCGTTTAATTCGACTAGCTGGTCACCTAAAACCATCTCTTGATCAAGGCCTCGATAAGGAAACTTGCGAAGACGTAAATAGAATTATCGAAGACACGCAGTGGTATCTCAGAAGAACATACAAAGCTTTCAAAGACGTTGAAATAGTGTCTGTGGGGAGCATAGCTGATGGCACAAAAATTATCGCTGCTGACGAGTTTGATTTGGTTATCCTCATGCCAGCTCTAGAACAATCCATTAACCAAATTGAAGTTATGAAAGACACCGAAAATGAATATATCAGGCTGAAACTTTTGAACAAGCAAGATTCTGACAAGTACAAGCATCTGCATGACAATATAAATGAAGAGAATAGTGAACATCTTTTGAAACTTGCAATGGACGCCTTACAAAGCTTTTTAAGAAAAGGTTGGAAAATTGTCTCCACGGAAACAAAAAGCTTCGTCACACGGATACATCTTGATAGAGAAACAGGCTCCAAGACTCGAGCTGTAAGGTTCGACATCAGCTTAGCTCTGCCCGTGGTCAGTAATAAAATATCGCCTCTAAATCTCGAAGATCCTGAAGATTTGGTAAAACTGCCTATGTGGAATCAACTTCAAAATGCATTACAAAAATTCGAAGGAAAGATCTTTGCCTTGATACATAGCAAGTCCCGAAACAGTTTAAAGAGAATTTCTTTGGCTCTTGCCGAAAAAGAACAGTTGCATAGGTATGGTGCGACAAGCGGACCCGTGCAATGCCTTAGCCTTTGTAAAATTCTTGTTGCGCTTTTCTTTCCTTTGGTTTATGTTGACGGGTCGTGGGAAGCGTACATCCCGCCTTACTTATTGAAGAACGCCATCTTCTACTTGATGGAATATTATAAGTCTAAAGATCATTGGGATGGCGAAGAAATTTACTTCAGGGTCGTTGACGTCTTCATGCTTGTGAAAAGATCCTTATTGCCCGATGACTTCAGTTCAAGAGGTTCTAGAATTTCTTTATTCGTCTTCCCGGGGGTGACGACCTTCCCGGAATTCTGTAACGACTCGTGTCGTTTCGACCCGGAGAAGCAGCAACTCCTTGACAGTTTGCCTCATAGCTTTTGCGAAGGGACGTTGACCTATCAGTGTCGTTTCCCATTCTCAGATGATTTGGAAATTTTAATGGAACACCCGGAAACGAAGACAATATGTTCTCAGTACGTCCAGCGTCTCAGAAATACTGACTGGAAATTTCGTGAAATTCTTGCTGACTTTATCACGATAGTTAAAACCATCTTCGACTTCAAAGGTTTAGAGCCGTGGGCAGCAAATGAAAACAACAACAACATTAACCAGATTACTTAGACGGATTGACATCCCTTATAAGTCATACCGTTTTTCGCCGTGGACAAATCAGTCATGCACATTTGAGAAAATTTGTTATATTAGCCACAGTATATTTTTGATGTAGTGTAAAGGTAGTGATATGCTACCAAACATTACGTTGGGTGCAGCATATTACCAAGTTATCTGATTCAATTTCCATTCAAAACAAAATCTGCAAACAAAAGCTACTATATTTGAAACAGCCTTGAGTTTCCTTAAGTGGTTCCCTGTTGCTAAGGACTGTATGTTTCAAACCCGAGGAATTTTAACTTTTTTAATAGAGCGAAGCACTTCACATTCTATGGTTATGTTGGTGTTGTTTTTCTGTGTTGGAGTGCACCTTCCTCCCAACAGTGTAAAACCTTTGAACATGGCGTTCGACACAAGTCAATCCAACGACAATGTGCCTTCGTGACGTTGGTGTAAGCTGGTATGCTTTGTTCCAGGGTTAACCATCACGACGGAGTCCAGGGTGTCTCTCCGCCAGCGTGTTACACCATGCTAGTTTTAACATGTCTATGGAATTCAGTTACAAAGTGTAGACTACAATGGACAACGGTGATTACTTGGTGATAACAATACTATATAGTCAAGTGGTCTTGTTAGCGAGTACAGTTATAGTTGATGATTCAATGGGGCGTGACTTACTTTTGATGTTCAGGTATCTTTTGTATACATTGTTGCCTTTTATAAGTAGTATACAAATCTATTGGTGTATTAGACTGCAGTGTGGCATGATAGCAACACAGGTTACAAGGTTAGTTACAGATGCTGACGGAATTTATATCATTCTTCATAAGTCCCATAGGCCTTCCAAGGAAAAACTCTGATTTATACATGCAATATGAAAATAATGATCACATTTTCGATGAGTTAACAATCCAATTGCAGACTATTATCCCAGACCATACTTGATGGTATCTAGAGCCACCATTACAACAAACACATGTTTAGACGTTGACAGAGATAGAAGGGAGTGAAAGGACCAGAAGATCTGGAAAAAAAAGTACCTCAGGATTTGTCAGACCAAACAAAATCTATCGCTGTGTGCAGTCTGTCATTAGGCCCTACTGGTTCCGTGTTTTATTCACGATCTCGCTTCTGGGTTTTGGAACAACATTTTTGACATTTATAATCGTAAATCAGTCTTCCCAGCCCAGTTTTTCGGGGAATAATACTACAACAACAAAAACAATTGCTCCATGATCCAAGCGAATGATTTTCAAGGTCTAATCGCCAACTTTAGGAACTCTTCACGAAGGTAAAGTCTGCTTAAAAACCAGAAACCACATGCTTTGGAACGATTCTGACTTGGTTATTACAATAAAAACAATTAACGTCGAATCGTTTGCGGCTCAAAGCCTCTGTAAATTTTAAATAGCATTAAGACGAGTTGTTTGATGATAACTTGTTAAAGACCCATACGTGGGTTGTTGTAGATAAATTAAAAAAACGAACTCCTTACCTGCTCCACGTAAATATTTGAGAAAGGCCCCGGCATGAGGATGGAAAGCTCTTAAGGGTACATGTTTACGAGGAGTATAGGTCAGGAATTCGTGTTTTTAATTGATTTGTGTGATGTTTTGTGTCGTTCTCATAATGCTACTGAAACACAACATAATCACTGCTGAGTTCATCCGTTTTGTTTTATATTATCTTTGATATGAAATTTATCAAATCCTTTTTTGTAAAGGAACAGCGTGCAATAATTTTAGATATTATTTATTTCTAGAAAGTGCTTTTGTCAAATGATTTGGAAGATTTTTCTATTTTTTGTATTTATGATAATGGATATTTATTGACTGTTTGGAAATACATTTGTTATTTATAATGAGATTGTCTTGTGATTTGTATTTCTATGGAGTTTTGTGAAAACGTTTGTTTGATTGGTGAAGGTTATTTCACTCACCTGGCAACGCACAAGCACTTTGCGTAAAGGAAACCCTTAACGTGACTGGCGACAAACAAATACAAAACAATCAAAAACAAGGTACAATAAGAGAATTGTACAAATTTACACTGCAAACTTGATTAATGGGAGTTTCGTATTGTTAAGAAGTGAGCGTTACAGGTACATAGTCATCTGGGCCCATATTCATTAAGCTACTTAAGTATTACTTAAAGTTAAGAAACATTTAGCCAAATTTCAGCCTTTCATTTGATCAAGAAAAAAGTTAAATGTGAAATAATCATGTTGAGATTTTATAAATTTCACTTATGATCATACAAAGTTAAGCAAAATGGTGATTATTTAAAATGATGTTTGGAAATTCGCTAAGTTTTTCTTAACTTTAAGAAATACTTAAGTAGCTTTATGAATACGGACCATGACGTCTAAATGGACGAGCTAAGTTGTGCTCTTATAGCAACGTCACAGTTGATAAATATGTATAAATTTCAATTTCAAAGCGCCATTGTCACAAATGTTGTGACGCCATAGGACCGCCTTGCAATGACTAAGTTACCTCCCTTGTCAGCTTCATACGACTCTCATTGGTTGAATCTTGATCTATATCCTTTCGTGCCAATCAGATAAATTGACAAGTGGAGAAAGAAAAATGATGAAAGGGTACGTTCTATTCTTGGAATAATTTTGACAAAAGTTTTTTTTACCTGTAGGATTCGGTTTGTATTGGCACAAAAAACACTGAAGTTAAATTTTGCTGTAATGTGTTGTAAATTAAAATGGGCCGATCATTTGACCCAGGACCATCCCAATTCTTTCTTAGGATTGAAATTATAATTCACTTGTTGCTTGACCAAAAGAAGTTGTTCTCAGTGATGGGTTACTTTAATACAGCGATGAGCACGTTATATATCCATTCAGAAGTTCCACAGAATTCATTGCTGTCCATTTGCTTACTGTTTAAAGCCACACTCAGGGTATGTCATTTCGACGACGTATTTGCATTATCAATACTTGGCGGAAAACGCTGAGAAAACCTCGTAAAATCCTCACGCGTATCTCCACGGTAACCGATAATTAAACCATGATATTTATGAACTGATATCTTTGTTGATGAACATCACTTCCAGCTATTCAATGGTAATTTGTTAACACTTTGTTTGACTAGAGGAAGCCTTTCATAAAAGGAAGTGTTGAATGTTGAGCCGTGAAGGTATTCGTCGCGGGTTCGATTCCAGTGTAATTCTTCCAAACACTCGTACGCCAAGTGACCATAATCGAAATGAAACTTGTTGGCAAAAAGTTGTGGTGCGTTCTTCAAACTGGGTAAATCCTTCTCATTAAATATACATATTTGTCGGACTCTCTTGCCGCTGCATTGATTGCGCTTCCACAGTTTGTACCTGGCCATTGAGTCTTTATCTTCCAGTTCCTGTGATGTGCCTGCGGAAATACAAAAAAATACTCTGAATATACACAACTAGCATTTAATGAAAAGTCTGATGTCAGCAAAAAATTACTCCGCGTAACACCACTCACATTTAATGGGAAGTGTGATCGCTATACGAAAACAAGTCTAAACTATTAACAATTATCACACTTTTTACGTCTTTAATGTGGTGTGACAAATTAACGTATTAAGCAAGCGACTGGTATTTAGCAGAAACGCAATATATCAAGTCATTTAACCATTTATATCATAAATCCAATGTTCCTGACAAAGATAAATGATGGGGTTTTTTTTAGCCTACGTTTGTTTGTTTGATAGACTGACTGACCAACCGATCCATCGATTGATGTTTAACGTCGTGTTTAAAGCCTAGCTTATGTCGCAGTTACGTTGAGTGAGAAATAGTTTCCAGCAGACCAGTTGAAGATCGACAGCAACTACTCAGTCGTAGCTTCGAATGTGACATCTGCGTCTCTGCTGTGTCTCTCGGCAACTAGTTGCCGTCAAGTTCCAAATAGTCGCGCATGTTCTACTTTCTGCGACAAGTTGCAACTGATCTTAAGTAGTTCCAAGTAGTCGCAGGTGACATAAGCACTCGTACAACTGCGACCAACTAGTTCCAGCAGTGAGTTGCGTCTCGTCTCTGACGTGCGAGGTGTTTTGTGACATAAATGCTCAGTTGTGATCTGTTGCCGTGAGTTCTATCGAGTCGGAGGGTGACATAAGCGGGGCTTAAGTAATCGCAAGTGGCACAAGCACGCGAAGGACTGCGACCAACTGGTTCCAGGGTGTTGCGTCTTGTCTCTGACGCACCAGGTATTTTGTGACATAAGTGTTCAGTTGTGATCAGTTGCCATTAGTTCTATCGAATCACAGTGTGACATAAACAGGGCTAATAATGGTTCTTCACTTTTATGACGGCTGTATACACTTCAAAAGTAAAAAATGTCATTGCCACAATCATTGGATGTGAATAAGATTCGCCCTGTTGAAATTGAATTGTTTACCTATAGTGCTAAGTCAAAACTGTTGAGTAAATAGTGTTCATAACAAAGGTAAACAATGGAAAGTAAATGGCTGCACCGGTTAAATATAGTGTGGCAAATTAATGCTCATTTATAATAATATCACGTCTAAGTCTGTGATGTCGTTCATTCAAGCCTTATAGACACTCCATATTTGACACAATCTACCGCATAAAATTATTTATTGCGCTTATGAATGCAATAATGAAAATGTTTATTTTCTATGATGTAGGTATATATATAAGGTATTGGCGCTCATAAAGGTTAACTGTGAAATAGGGGGGAAAATGAATTTTTAATTGCTAAAGTAAACGTAGAAAGAAGCAAAGACTTAAGACAATCTGGGTTTAGCGACCGTATCAAAATCGCGAGACCTTAAGGAAACGTTTAATTCTATGGTAGACTATTCGTGCCACATTGTATTGGGTCGACTCCCTGTAACTGCTTATCTATTATCTCAGAAACATCCAACATTAGGCTATTATTAAATTTGTACTAATGGTCGTTTTTTTTTCTGAGTTTTTAGTGACAGAATATTTTTAAGAGATTTTATTGAATAAAGCAAATCTCTGGAGCTCGAGACGTGTCACGAGTTCAGACGTTCATTCGTTCGTTATAAATTCACTGAAGGTTACAGTACACGGTGAGTCACTATGATATACTTACCATTATAAGCCCCAGGACCCCCGAGCTGAGGGTTGTGTTGTAAAGAGACAAAGAAAGTTTCGTCAGGAATCCTGGTTAATCGGGTCCATTCCAAGAAGTCCTTAGCTTTTTTGTCCTTGAACATAAATTCCACGAACGGACGAGACAAAATCACATGCACAGGACCTTTAAAAATTGTTATGTTATGAGGCGCTGGTTCAAACTTTAACGTCCGCTTGACGTTACGTCTGAAAGGCAATCAATGAAACTATCAGAGATGAATAAAAGGAATTTTGAGATTAAAATTATTAATTCATTCAATACTATGGATAGTGCAAGTAGAAGTGGTGGCAACAAAATACGAGCTGGAAGTGCTACAGAATCTGACGTTGAGATTGTGACAATGTGTCTCTCAGTTCAGCCAACTCTTGCTCCAAATCATGAACGGTTTTCGGATTGATAGGATTATCTCCCCTCTCCGCCATGTGTCACCCTGGTTACCCTTGTTTGTAAAATACCTAATCTCTGTTAATCCCACTTCTGACACCAGTGTGACGGACGTGGTTGAGTTCGTCACTTAGTCATTAACGCGAGACTCATAGTATGTATAGCACATTGTGATGTTATTCCTCACTTTATGAAATTCTGAAAACATCAGGGAATGAGAAGGAGGGTAACCAGGGAAAGAACTATATTCAACTATTCCGCTTGGAAAATTACTGGCTAAACCTGGAGAAAGCACTGGATAGCGGCATAAAAGGGACGTCACTCTCAATGACGAATTACACGCTGCCGTCATCGACTGACCACCGGTTACAAAGAGGTCAGGACATCGCGCTTTGGAGGTTAGCCAAATTGCTCGAATGATGGGTGGAAGATGATGTTTGAGAGAGATAACGCCAGATGGAACCATGATACCTACTCTTACATTTCCACGTCACCTTTACCAAAGGTACCATAGTCGCATGTAGAAAACCTATATGGGCACATCCCGTCTATTCATGGAAGGAAAACTGGTCCAGCGAATTTCCGTTATAGTTCTAAAAAAACCAATGATGTAAAATGTAAACCGTGTGTGTTCCGGATAACATGTTACACAATAAAATTCCCAATAATCATAATCTAGTCTAATCCAATATGATATTTTCTCCTTACAACTTTTTTAATATAGGTTCTGCAACATACAGTGCCTGAACAGCGGCTTCAATTCAGAACTTTGTACGCGAAAACATCGTCCTGGGTTATGATTCTTGGGAATTTGATTGTGTAAAAAGTAATCCGGAAAGCACAAGGTTTACATAACCATCAATAGTTTTCTAACAAAAAAACGGACATTCGACGGGCGAGTTCTTACAGTTTTTCTTCCACGGAAGCTATAGAATGTGCCCATCTCTGTATACTATATACGCGGGTAAATATGGTACCCTTAGGTATAACGTCACCTCGCATAGTGAAGAGGCAACGAGCACGGATAAATATACACAGATCAAACATCCCTCTGTTGCCAATGTGTCCTATTTTTTCAATAGAGTCATTTGGATACTCATACTGTTTTCTTGTTGCGGGATTATACTGTTTCAGTTGGACAAGGTAGGCCTATACTGAAGGTAAGAACATTAATATATTTTGACACAAGTACAGGAATCGAACACCCATCCCTCAGATTAAGACAAGACAACTACAATTATATGATTTTAAAAATATATATTTTATGGAATAATACAAGCAAAAAATACAAACCTTCGTCGTGTGGCATGGATATCATTCGCGCCTTGATAAGCCTCTAATATTTTCACAACTTGCCAATTGGTTTTTAGAGGAAACTCTTGTCCTGTCAGATTTATAAAATATTTCCATTTGGTAAATTGTAATAAATCCTTCATGCAGATTAAATCAGCATTGAGCACGGAAAACGTGCCCCATTTTACCCCAATAATCTCTGAGGCTATGAATACGTTTTGGAAACACCCTGCTAGCGTATGTAAACTTTTTTTGAATTCCGAAACTGATTTCTTGTCGTAGTGAATACAGTAAAAATTCTGCGGTCGATAAATTGCCCTTAAAAGTCTTTCAACCTGGTGAAATTCTTTGTAAGTCAGGATGCTGTACGCCAATGGGAAACGGGATTCTTCTCGGCTGCCATTTTTCATAAAATAACCCCTATCCTTTTTAAATCTTTCACAATCCCCTGTGTGATTCAAACGACTGAACGAAGCGATAGCTTGCGCGCGTCGAGACAAAAACATATTAGATTTGCTTTTGTAAATAAAGTCTTCCCCTTCGAAAAGGCTATCGCATCGTACACCTTCTACAGGACGTTTCTCTGACATTTGAATTAGATCATTCTCTACTTGTACTAGCGTTGTCTGTTCTTCTTGGAACAGATTAAGAAATGAAGCTCGATATCGGACTTCGGAATGGCTAACAGTTCCTGCTCTATATTGCCGTGTCGCCAAATACCCTATCCAGGCAACATTTAAAACAATTAATAATTTCAGGTAACTTTTCCACCTGCCAGGCCGAAATGGGCTGAAGAGAAAGTTTTGGAAGATTGGCTGACAACACTGAGTCATTGTTTGGCAATGTTGACGTTGGTTAAATGTGGTTATGCTTCTTCGGGTCCTCACAAAACCTGTCCCAAACGAAGGCGTTGGGTTATCACACACTGGAACACACATCCATGGAATTATCAAGTCTTTAAAAACAATTGTGTGTAGTCTATTTTGTTCTCGTTCCTCTGTCTTAACTTCCTAATGCCATCTGTTTTCTTGCTCATAAACCAACACTGATTTGTGTCCCTCGTGAAGACCGAGTGAGTCGATCGACAAAGATACTCTACTTATTTAAAATTTTCGAAACTAGAAAAATTGGGTACTGACGTTTCAAGTGTAAATTTAACCGCTCCACTGTATTATTTAATTTTCCTAACCAGAGAGACCACTTATTCCCAGACTCTCTGATAAGGCTTCTAAAATATTTTAATAGGCATACATAGTTAATTAGACAATTTTCATATATCAACGTCATATTGACAATATTGATTTTCACGTGTAATTATTTCAGTTCGGAATAGCTGTCATTATTTAAGCGAATCCATATATCCGAAAGAAACCTCCAGATAACAGGACATTTTATCTGGAGTAGATCATACAGCTTTAAATATGTCCTATATGGCGATATAAACCTTTATATAATGGAGGATTTGTTAAAGCTATACTCCTCTCTGCAATAAAATGCATATATGTAAAACGGGTATCATTTCTTGTGTTGAATTATGCTCTCTAATTTTCTAATCGAGCTATAT
>JAQQZZ010148463.1:0-12719 GCA_030265115.1 Mopalia vespertina | reverse complement strand
GGGTTAGACCGACACATAAAATGACCACTCGACGTCCATTTGCATGTCAAAATCAATCATTTCTCAGCAGTACCACATGTCTTCCGCGGTAATTGGGTCATAAGGATTCAACGTTATTTGTTGTTCAGATGCAGGCCTTATTTCTAAAGTTTTGGAACAGCTGCACCTCGTATCTCTATTGACTGTATTGTCTATGAGATACGTATTCGCATCTACCTATATGGTAGCCCACGTGGGTCACATGAGCCATTACTGGCTGGGTTTGGGTATTTTAAATAAACCTCTTGGGGTACGGATCACGTTTAGTTCAATTGTTGGCACTCAGGGTTGATCGACTTAACGTCAGAGGGGCAAGAGGTCTCCCTTCAGCGATGGGGTTTGGTTTTTCACTTTCAGATAGCTTAATTGGTTAAAGTCCTATGATGTGACCTGGTGGACACACATAAAACAGATGCATCAACAACACGCATCTGTAACCAAGCAAACAATCAAAGCCGAAAGCCCGTAGAAATATCGACTTTCATTGGCTGGTGTTCTCGAGCGTCTCCGTTAGCCCTCTGGTGGCTATACCTGGTAATCTTTGCCATATGTACCAGCGTGAGAATGTAGCATGTTGGCCTACGGCTGTAAGTCGATCGCTGGTTATATGAACATAGGTACTACGAGGAATATTCGTCCAGTACGTCTAAATGCATGTTTCAGGGTCGCATTTTCATCCGAAACGAATATACCTCTATATGTATTGAATAAAGGAAGAGAAAAAAATTTGCTTTCCTCCATAGGGATTCGAACCCGGCACCCGGGTTACAGGCCCATCACTCTATATATTGCGCTGAATAGCGCAACGCGGTCTGTTTTTGTTTTCATCTCTAACAAGTATATAATGCCGTGAGACTCCGTAATTCAGTCGGTAGAGTGTTGGGTCTGTAACTCGAAGGACCCAGGTCCGAATCCCGGTGGAGAAGAGCAAATTTTGCTACGAAAAGCGGACTGGTTTTTTCGCATAGCGTTTCATTTAAAATAATTATGCATTTACGGAAAAATGCCGAAAATTGGATGGCATTTTCATAACACACAATCGAATGTAAAGCCGCGGTCTGGTTTTTAAATAAATAACGTTTAATGGTGCGACGAAGAATAGCGAACTGATAAAGTGTTCTTCCGAATATAGGATATATATTTTTTTTATCTAGGCCTACCGTCACGAATCGCGGTTGGATTGTTTTGAAAAGCGTTTAAAAGTCAAATTTCAAATCATATGAATAGCACCCTGCGATCTTCCTCTTTTTAATGCGTTTTCCTTAGAAACATGTATATTCTGGTACAAGGAGGAATAACGAGCTGAGATCTGGTTTGGTCTTCGGCCCTTACAATAAATGGATGCTTGTGAGTAGCATTTTCATCCGTAGCGAATATCCCTATATATATTTTGAATAAATGAATCTATATATATATATATATAGCAGCTCAATCGGTGTTGGGGTGTTGGGCCTGTAACCCAAAGGTCCCGGGTTCGAATCCCGGTGGAGGCAAGCACATTTTTCTCTCTTCGTTTATCCAAAATATATATAGTGATGAATAGCGAACCGCGGTCTAGTTCTGTTGAATAGCGTTTCATCTGTATTCTCTAACAAATATGTATATTTATATAGAATGCTCATAGAATTCTATAGAATGCTCATCTTAAACATATATCTACTTATTGCACAGGGCCGAATGGCAAAACACGGTCTGTATGGTTCGCTTTTCGGCCAGTGCAATAAATGTATATTTGAGAGTAGCATTCTAATCTAAAACAAGTCTATTTGTATATACACAGCACCAAATGGCTAACGGAGGTATATTTCTATGGAATAGCTTTTCAATCTGGCACAAATATTTTAAAATTGTAGGCTAATTTTTCTGAAAAGAAATTTATATATGCCAGAAGCAGACCTTCGGATTTACTCAAGAGATAAAAGAGACAAAATCGCTTCACTGGGATAGAATTATGGATTGTATTTTTTCGGGAGCTTCCGTAGCTCATTCGGTAGAGTTTTGGATGTGTAACCGTAAGGTTCCTGGTTCGAATCACGAAGGAGGAAAGCAATATTTTCTATCTTCATTGACATAAAATATGGGCCTATATTGGGCCTACTGCATAGAATAACAAACCGGTGCTGGTTCTTTCCAACATAAAAGAATACACATGAGAGATCATTGTTTGTTTGTTTGGGATTTAATGCGGTACTTAATGTTTCTTCGCTCATATGACGGCGTGCCAGCCCAATGGTGAAGGAAATCTCCCTCGAACTCTCTGGCAACAAACAATGACAGGGCAATCAACAGACGCAATACAAAGACATCTCGATCATATCGGGTTTGTGTTGCACCTTAGCTCGAATAGAACCAGAGCTACGGGAAGCTTCTCCCAAGACCAATGACGATAAGGCCATACAGCCCTATTACATTTCGAGTATACCGATATATATTTTATTTTATATTTCAAACAACAAAATGTTAAATCAACTTTTAAGCACAAATAAGTTTCCGTCTTGATTAGGCTGCTTAAGAAAATATTACTGTTACATTTTAAGATTAGGATATATGTTCTTAACGTCGAATGTTTATCTTAGAGAATAGCCAAACAAATAGACCGAGAGCTTCATCTGTTGTCCTAGGTTTGGTTTTCCCATATTGCTCCAAAAGTATGTCACAAGTGTTTTCGAAATCCTGTTCGCAGCCTGAAGGACAGGAAAAATCACACAAGTCTTTTATGGCGTCCACATCTTGCTGACTAACTTCCTGTTTGTAATCGATGGTACCTTTTATGGAAACAAAACTCGCAGAGTTAGCAGATTCATAGTCACATTAATAACTGCATCTTTATTAAATAGTGGGTAATAACAAAACAAACGTATAATAACAAACGTCTTATGTTGCCACATAGAAATTCGTCTATGCTAATAAAAGAGACGAAGAAAAAGAGATAATAGTAGCCTGAATCCCATACTACCTATAGATTAAATTAACTGTATTTATTTGTCAACATTGATTTGAAATGAAAGACAGTAATTACCATATAGCTCGGGTAGGAAGTACAACATGTTCGGTTTGCCAGATATACTCTCATTGCTTCTTGAACTAATACGGTGCTCATTCCATTCCACGGAAATGCGATTTAGTTCCTGTTGTAACAACTCTGTCAAGCAATAACGAAGGCATTCTCTACAAAGATAATAAGTAAGGACTGTTTGGCATTGCTTATCATATATACTACTTTAAATAGTTTTATATCTTCAGTGTAGTCTTTTGCTCCCCATGTGTACATACATTTAAATTCATCTCAAACATTATATATGAGTTAAAAAGCTGAGATTTTTTATATATAACCATGAGAGGACGGGAATAAAATACATTGTCGGTCATGACGATTTATGTACACAGTCATACTCACCGGTCTATTTGCAGCTCCCGTGTCCTTGAAATCACATACAAATGAAACAAATACAACCCTCACATTAGTCAATGGTGTATAAGCTTTTGTTTGCAACATCTGTTATGGTAATCCGAACAAGTTCTGACAAGAATGAAAACATTCATATCCGGTACAGTCTAGCTAACTGCTTCAATATTTCGAACCAAGTCGAAAGTTTGTCGACGCGTTTAAAATGTGAAGACGTTTTTCGTCAACAAACGCACAACTCGAGGAAAGCAGGTCAATATCGGGAGGAACATTGTTACGGGCTAGACACACAAACAAACTTCGGAGGAGTCCATATATAGTTTGAAAAAATTGCTTGACTGGAACATTACCATACTGATTTCTGTCAGAATTTGTTCGGATTACCATAACAGATGTTGAAAACAAAAGCTTATACACCATTGACTAATGTGAGGGTTGTATTTTTGTTAATTTGTATGTGATTTTAAGGAAACGGGAGCTGCAAATAGACCGGTGAGTAAGGATTATTAAAGCCCTTACATGTGAAGATTGTTGTCGGTCTCCAGTATACCCTCAGACTCCATGTCCTTAAACAAGTTAATCCAGTAATCTATTCCACCTTGTCGAAGATTCAGCCACCATCTTTCTATTCTCTGAAAAAAACATGACACATTTGTTTTTTTTTTTACATAAAAGAGCCTCCATAGTTCTCCAAGCGCACTCTAAAGCATTTGTAGATTACATATGGGAAATCCTAGACTATAGTATGGAGGGAATAGAAGCACTTTCCCTCAGTGTAGAAATGTCATATTTGCGAGAGCTATGCGTTAAGTACTCACAATAATCATCGGCAATATACCGATCCTTTCTTTCTAGCCTCTGATAAAAAAATGCCTGTTTCTCGAGGATTATCGGAACAAGGTTTACTTTAAAACATCCAATAAGAATCTTCTATTAGCCGTTTCTAGTCTAAATCGGCATATATACTTTGATTGGTTCTTGCCAAAGCTGTTTTTGAGACAGGCTGCCAATGGGTCGAGTCCTTAGATTTACCCTGTTCGCAGTGGCCTGTTCTGGCCATCCTCAAAACCCCATCGATTTTTGTCAACGGATAAAAACAAAAGGATTTGTACCCATACATATAGCCGCTGACCAGTGAGCGAATGCCTTACGGTGTTAGCTGCAAACGCGATAAAGCTATCGAGAGATCATCTCGGTTGTTTTATTTCCATTTTTGACAAAGACTCAAGCTTTTGGTTCCGTCGAGGTTTAACATAGCTTTCCAGATTTAAGGTGAAGGGAAAATCTAGGATAACTCCTGTCAATCAGCTTAAATCGGACTTAAAAATTCGCTCTCCGTAGTGTGAGAGTTATGCAAGCTAGACGACGACCTGATTATTCTTTTTCTTTTATTATTTTACGAAAATTAGACATTTAGTGCCTGCGATGCTGATATTGAAAGCGTACACCTTATTTATTTTGAATAAATGAAGTGAGAAAAATTTGCTTGCCTCCACCGGGAGTTTTTATTTTTGTAATTAATTTCTCTTCCACTGAAATCTGTCGGAAATTGACAAGTCTGTGTTTTACATAGTTTGAATGCTACAATCTGCCTGTTTTTAGAGTAGGCCTACAACTTCTACAATATGCAAAATAATACAATAATTTTTACTTATGTCTATATTGCCATTTTGCACACAATAAAAGTGATAGATATTGATACACTTGACTGGGTTAGTGCGGACAGCATTCATTCGAAGCACAATGTCAAGAATTTTTTGTCGCATTGACTGGGTCGAAAACAATAGTGCTTCAAATTCAAATCTACGGCCATGCTAATACAACCTAGTTATACCTAGGATATAGGATTACATAGGATACCATATCCCAGGTTATAACTCAGGCTAAACAGTAAGGCGATGCGCGAAGTTGCAAATCGATACACGAAGTTGAGAAACTGCTTCGCAAGATCGCTTCGCAACTTCGCTTCACAGCTTCGCGAATCGTTTTGTAGCTTCGCGTATCGCTTCACAACTTCGCGCATCGCATCGCCGTCTAACTAGGTTGTATAAACATGTCCTTAACCGGTTCCATGAACACGAAAGATTTACTTGATTTCTGTGTGAGCTGCCCAGGATGACACTATTCTGCGCTGCCATATCGTCCGATTGTTCCCAACGGAAGGCCCGCTGTATGTCTTCAATAAATATGTTTTCGGTTCCTCTGTCCATACGAATACAACGAGGAACGCCTTAGAAATAAATCAGAGAGAGTATCGTTATAATATGTGCTTTATATAAGATATTTTGTTATATAAAAGCATGTTTCAGGAAATGACATTATCCCGCGTTTTCAATTTATTGTTATTCTGGGACCGCTTGCTCATACCATTGTTGTAGGGCTTCATGGCAATAGATTTTCTTAGTGGCGGCGCTATACATTTTAAACAAGCCAGTCGCAAGGTCCGTTCCACACACGCGGTTTCATCTTATCCTCATCATCATTAAGATCAAGTTTAGCAAAGATCGTCTGGTGAAATTATACCCTGGAGCCGGATGTTCAAAAGTCTATTAATTTCAGCAATTGTTGTAGTATAATTGAGTTATAAATGAGTTTCTTTGTGACATAACACAATTAAACCTGCTTTATCGTTTGAACAATCCTGTTCTTGGCAAGCAGGGTAGCTAACCAGAAGAGAATGTTAGCGTCACTGCAACAAATCAAAACACGTAGTTAAATGGTTACTATACCTCCGATATTTCCAATGAAATCTAGGAAATGCCGTGCAACAACGCGGGGGTTGTTATTGCTCCTACCCACTTTTAACCAAAGTACCCGTCTCGAAAATCTACAATACATTTTTAGTATCAACTGATCATTTCAAATGTAGCCTTTCATTTTACTTTAAAATTGCATTTTGCATGACTGTTAAGCGACTACAGTTAGTCTTGAAGAATTAAAGCAGATATTGATTACGTTTCGGTTTAGGCAGAGTGTCCGTGTACGGAGGGTGGTATTTAACCGCAACAACAGCACAGTGTCCGTGTACGGAGGGTGGTTTTTAACCGCAACAACAGCACAGAGTGTCCGTGTACGGAGGGTGGTATTTAACCGCAACAACAGCACAGAGTGTCCGTGTACGGAGGGTAGTATTTAACCGCAACAACAGCACAACAGCACAGACACTCTGTGTCATTAACTGACATTTCATAAAAAAAAACCCAGATGTGCCTGCTTTATAAATAACAACAAATGAATTGCTTAACTACGCGCGTGTCTGAGTGGCGCAAACTGTGCGGTGCAGACATTACCACGCGAGTCACAAAGCCAAACAGGTAATGAAACATGAAGGCCTGTCGCGAGGGGGTTAGCAGTAAATAAACGATCCATTTGGCTTCCTATGTCGGTAAATATAGTGTAATATAACACAGTTTAGTAATATTAATCGTTATTACGCTCTGACCAACCAGGATGGTACGAGAAGTAAAAAAAAGTCATACATGGCAAAACTAATTCTTACAGCAGAAGTCTATGCATATATAGCATAGTTATTTGCTATCTACTCCGTACTTAAGGAAATGGGAATGAAAACTATTTCCAAGGATATATATCATCATGTACAGAGAACAAGAGAAAACCTACTATACCTAGGTCTATATATTGGTAACAAGTACCAAAACTTCAACATGTAAAGTAATAAACATTTTACACCAGTCGATGCATATAATTTAAAGACGCATGTCAATATATCTTTACTCATATAAATCTAGAAAAAAATTAGACCATGTTATTTATTTTGTATCCTGCATAGATAGTTGTAAATTTAAGTTGAGATTTTAACAGCATTGTTGAGTTGTTGGCTTTTAAATGAGATAGTAAGGAATCTCAGAAACAAGAACCTTTCACAGTAATAGTATGAGACACGAGTTGTGTATGATAGAATGGTGCATACATGTTATAGGCTGTTTAACGAGTACGATATTCATGGACTTGCGAAACAAACAAAAATGATTTCGTAACAGCTGGGATTAGTATAGCGGGATAAGAAACATCGCTTCCCTTCGAATCAGCGATCGGTGAATGTGTTACTCGGCTAGCCGGTTATGCATAAAATCGCTTACATTTAAGGCTATACTAATCACAGGTAACAGTAAAGGTGATAGGTAAGGACGAAATAAAATTTGACGAATGAACTGAGTTGTGAGATATTCATTAATGTGTTCTTGTTGAAGAACATTGATTGGGTTGAATAATGGTTGGGTTTGGGTTAACCGAGGCACTTGGCAGATAAATGGGAAAAGACGTGTGTGTAGATTATATATAGGAAATAGATGGGGTAGGCAAGTGCTTCCCAAACAACATAGCAATAGAAAACATAAGAATAGAGCAGAAAGTGATATAATGTTAAACATGTTTTTATCCATGTTTTATTTTTTTAATAATATTTTACTGCTATAATCTGTACAAATCTGAACATATTATTTCAGTATAAGTATCATCCATTGCAGAATTTTATATTATTCTTTTTCTCTCCTTTTTTTTATAAACAAAATTTCGTTTCCACGTGACAAATTTGGGTGTATGTATTGTTTCTCTTATAAAGTAAAATAATATTGCTTTCCAGACGGAGGGACCAGCTTAAACCGTACAATAACATTTACAAAAAAGGCTGTTGCAAAAAAGGTCGTTCCTAACATACAGGAGTATTTAAAATACCACAAATGCTTGCAATGAAATATTTTTGATTTGACATAAAAGCATACTAAATTTTACGGAACATACCCACAGATAGCGCCATGGATGGCAAATCCAAACGGTTTTAATTTGTCATAACCATCTATATGGATCAGGTAGTTTGGGCCTTTGTTAATGTACTGTCTCCGGGAGAATCTTTGTGTTCTTCTTTGAGCAACTCGGGTAGGGTCGATGTCTCGAAGAAGAAACATCACTGTATCCCTGAAGACGATGTAAGAAAATGACATGTAAGGTTCGAAGGAACATGTGTTGGGAAATATTGCTTGTGCTCAGAATAAAAAAATATTTTACTTTATGCTTGTTTTGTTTCATGATGTACCCAAAACTCATTTGTTTGTAAATCAGGAAGCAGAAGACCGTTTAGAATTTTTTCTTTAAACACTGTGCTGTTCTTTTTGCTGACAAATGAGTCGTTTGAACAAATCAAACGCTGTAAAATAAAGCTTTAACTCTATGCGGCATATGTGCAAAAATGAAAACCAGATTTTTTTCAACGACTCGGGCTTCAACCATGCATATGTACAATTTTTTCTGATGACATTTCCTAGAAACAGACAGAACTGCCAATGCCGAATCTAGATATTGTAATACTAAGCAGATAGTGTAATAACATTTAACTGAGAGTGTAACAACCTATACTGTAACGACTTCTGAGTGATAATGCAGAATCGTGTCTAATGCATGTATGTATTCACGAACAATCGTCAGTTGTGTTTTAACCTAAATTATACTCAATCCACCCGTCTGTCCATCAATCAATAAATAAACCACTCAATCGATCACCAATTTGACTTTAATAAGTTTTGTTTGTTGCAAGTATGATCACTTGGGTCAGGTTTGTTGGGATTCAGGAGATGTCACCGTCACAGCTGGCCAGTTAAAACCCATACAACAGGAGGCTGGCGTAAACATTGAATCAAGTTGAGACAACCTAGACAGGTATTAATAATATATTTTGTTGCAGGTTGTGATGTATCAAAATAGAGTCAAAATAGTGTATGCTATAAGCTGGATATCTGGATCTAAGACCCCCCAGGTTAAAAAGAATAAGTGGTCTGCACTCTTCAGCTGGTAACAAGAAATCTTACAAACATTTACAGTATTAACAAACCCGGTTTGGGAAGCGGCTCTGTGATTGAACAATTCTTCAAACCAATCGACAGCATTTGCATGGTAAGCTGTTGTGTCAGCTCATAATTGCGACAAACAAAACAGGGTAGATATTTTGGGTTTGATTTTAATTAGATTGATCGATCATCTCATCACTGAATCAATCATCATTGAATTAATTCAACATTTCAATGTCCGATCGACCGATCGACAGACCCACCGACCACACTCATTCACTCACTAAAAACAAAATGATAATATTACCAATCAAACCTTATGATAACAGTATCGACGAGAGGCGTACTTATTTTATCAGTCAAATATTACAGTATCGGTTATAACGTTATCCGTTGATTTTATTACAGTGCTGGTTGTTACTACATTATCTGCATTTTATCATAGTTGCAAGATGCTTTCTCAACCTCGTCAACAAAACAGACATTGAGAGAGAAAGGGACAGCATATATATATTGCTTAAAAGTTTTACATTTTTTGTAGAAAAAAAGCCTTAGTCCAAAAAATTAGAAGAGGGCAGTGCTTATATATACTCTCAAATGAGTAGGAGTTGAATATTATTATGTTGGCCTACCTCGGAACTGTCAAGCCATGGGATGAAAGAAGGCGTCTAGTCATACGTTAATTTTAACCATTATTAAAATGCCAATGTTCCGTTACAATTATATTGTACCAAAATACAGTCGAAACTCGAAAAGAATCTGTGAATTTGTTTTCGAATTATGTTCACAGCATAGGCGTTTGGAAATTGTCAGATATGGAATTGCAGTCATTTTGGCATGTGCGATTTGTTGGAACACTGAATGCAATGGCAGTCAATTAAAACGGGACTTCGTTGTGTTCACAGCACATAAAGGCTTGAATATTTAACCAATAATGTAGGGGACTTTGGGCCAAATGGCAGTTTATCGGCTGGTCAGCCACCCACAACAAGGTATATGGACCTCAGCTTCGCTTCGGTCCATATAACTTTTTATTAGTGACATACCAGTGAATAAACTGCCATTTGCCCCAAATTCCCCTACATTATTTGTTATGATACCTAATTTGCAAAGTTCTCTGTGAGTCTTTACTATTAAAGGAAGCAAATTTGTCCGTTATAGCGCAAAGGGTATTCCAGTGATTATACAGTGGAGCGATTTCCAAGGGAAGTAACGCATAAACGTTGCGGTTTCCAATACATCGTTGCGGGCCTATATAGCAAAATAGTGACCACAACAAGCACATATTAAGAATAGGGAGATATTAAAATGAGGTATAATATTTTAAAATTTGTTATAGCGATCATACTGGTCACTCATATACTGTGCAGCACAGTGACAGGCTGACAGCCGTCATTGCAAGAAGTTTACGCTGTATTACAGTTTTGAAATAATTCGGGCAATTTATTTTTAAATTCTTATATGAAGGACATTGTATAAAGATTGCAAAATTATAAAAGGCAGTCACATGCATTGTCTTAACAAGTATAAAGTAAACAGGATAATTTTTTGGCCATATTCTTTTTCGGAATTTGGTGAATTACAAACACATCCGCCTTCTCAACAGGAGGAAGTTACATGCAAAGTTTACAGTTAATCCGTGATTTTTGTTTATAGTGATCACAACACGTGTGATGTGAACGGAAGGACAGACGGACGGTATAGCATTTTTATGTCTATTTCTAAAGTAGCAGGGGACAATAAAGTCATTATACATAGCAAGTCATCACTATTTGCTGATAGTCTGGTTTTTATGCCGTTTCAAACCAGGATAAAATATATTCAGTATAGTGTCAGTATAATTATGTAGGCCCAGTTCAAATTAATATGAACTTGAAAGAAATACGATTATGTGTCTCACAGCAGGCTGTATTCTTTTTTTGAGTTAATTTCAATCTGTTACATTCGAGTGCATTTTTGTCAAATTCGTTTTGATTTTTTCCCCGTTTCCGTTTTCTACAATTTACCGTTATTAGAATTTAGCATTGCTAGGCATATTTTAATTTATAGATGGATCGTTTTATAACGTAATCCTGTATGTCAACATATGGCACAGAACTCCAAGCACTATTCAAAACTAAAAGAAGTCCAGTAAATATTCTCTTACTTATTAGTTTGGTGAATCCATAACAGCAAAATGCATAACTACAACCGATGGTGAATGTGTGTGCCAAGTTTCATGACGACACGCCTTATAATTTTCAGTTCTGCTCCAGAAACGGATTGGAAGCATCTGGACAAACACCGGACGAACGGATGGACAAACGTTGACTATACCATAACACGACCGAGAAAATAGGGGAGTATAAAAAGTGAAATATCTATAGACCTGAATTGCTTGGACAACAGTTGCGTGGTTCACATCATTCTGCCGACGTCGAAGACCCAAACGCTTCAAAACTCGCTTGACAGTTCGCTGACTGAAACGAGAGAAATACAAAAAAGTTTTTAGTGATTGGTGAACATTTACAAAGTAAAGATCAAATGCCTTGTCGCCTATTTCCTCAAATAGCAAAGACAACATGGGCGAACTAATAGAAATATGAAAGCTGTGTTCACTTATTCAAAAGAAATGGTTTTAATATTACAAGTCACTACAACAGTCACGAACTGTGTAGCTATTTTGCAGTTAACCATTGCCCAAAGGCAAGGATTAAAATTCATAAGACTAGACTTACACATTTTCACCCTTGCCACGATTGCAAACCATTGTAGAAGCGAAATGCCTATCAAGAACTCGTTTACAAACCACGTCCCTCGACCACACAAAAAACGTGGTGGCACTGTCAATTGATGTGTCTGTGATGATGTTGGGCTAAATTCACGTGGACAAATATCTACATACAGTCGCCATTTTGTAATCATCAAGTACTATATAGATTTTCAACGCAGGCTGCACTGGATAAACCCGTGCCATGCATAACGTTCTTCCTAGGAAGTCACGTGGCAGTGATCTACTCTTATCCACAGCTACGGAAAAATCCAGCAGCTTATGTAGGTCAACATAAAGTGGGGAAAAAACATTATTAATTTTTTTTCAATTTGTTGAGTTACTTAAAAAAAAGGAATTGCATCGATGTGCAGCTGTATGACATCAAAGCATAGTCCCGGTGAATTTATATTGCTGTAAATTGCCTGACTGCAACCGCACAGTTTTTGGTAACTTACCTTATATAACTACACAATAGGCCTATGACCCTGGTTATTTCCAAGCGATTTTTACGCAATGTTATGGAGGTAAGACTGCGCCGGTTAATTCAAATGGCAGCCTACTTGTCACCCTGCGTTTAGATCGCCGCTTTCTTTGCTAATGACGCTTACGTTTGCTAATGTATTGTTTGTTTGTTTGTTTGATTGGGGGTTTAACGTCGTACTCAAGGGTATTTCACTTATATGACGACGTGCCAGCCCAATGGGTGAAGGAAACCACCCTC
>JAQQZZ010148452.1:0-12719 GCA_030265115.1 Mopalia vespertina | reverse complement strand
TAACGATTTCAGGGGAGTTAAGGTATATTCTCACAGTGCGATTTGAAGTAACGATTTCAGGGGAGTTAAGGTATATTCTCACAGTGCGATTTGAAGTAACGATTTCAGAGTAGTTACGGTATATTCTCACTGTGCGATTTGAAGTAACGAGTTCAGGGGAGTTAAGGTATATTCTCACAGTGCGATTTGAAGTAACGATTTCAGGGTAGTTAAGGTATATTCTCACAGTGCGATTTGAAGTAACGATTTCAGCGGAGTTAAGGTATATTCTCACAGTACGATTTGTAGTAACGATTTCAGGGGAGTTAAGGTATATTCTCACAGTGCGATTTGAAGTAACGATTTCAGGGGAGTTAAGGTATATTTTCACAGTGCGATTTGTAGTAACGATTTCAGGCGAGTTAAAGTATATTCTCACAGTGCGATTTGAAGTAACGATTTCAGGGGAGTTAAGGTATATTCTCACTGTGCGATTTGAAGTAACGATTTCAGGGGAGTTAAGGTATATTCTCACAGTGCAATTTGAAGTAACGATTTCAGGGGAGTTAAGGTATATTCTCTCAGTGCGATTTGAAGTAACGATTTCAGGGGAGTGAAGTTATATTCTCACAGTGCGATTTGAAGTAACGATTTCAGGGGAGTTAAGGTATATTCTCACAGTGCGATTTGTAGTAACTATTTCAGGGGAGTTCCCTTATTGGCTGTGCTTTGATTTGTCAAAAGTTAAATATTTTTCTCTCGACCAAGCAAAATGCTGTAAATAAGGGGAATTCCCCCTAGTCGTAACTATAAATGGTACCATGGGAATGTACACAACAATATTAGTTGCAGGAAGTTTGATACGTAAGCATATGTAAGTATAAACAGTCATCCGAAAATAAATTAAGTTATATATAATAAAAAATGTTTCTTATTGATCGAGCTATAAAAGTCCCATCATTTTCTTTTTTGTTTGTTTGTGGAAATTAACCAGCGAGTGATTAGAATGAAACAACTACACATGTTACTCAGGATCTTCAAAAAGATGACGGTGTACTTCACAGTTTATGTCTGGTTAATGTAAATTTAGAAACAAGGTACATAGTGTGTTGACATGTTCCATACATTCATTTACCATAAAAATAGAGGCTGGTTTCCGACTTCGTGAAGCCGAAAGGAAATTACATCCACAGCCGGAAAACTGTATCGGAAACCAGGATTTTAAACATGAGCATGTAGAGTAGTGTGTTTCAATTTTCTTGGATGCACTGTTTATTTTATTTGATATAAAACGTAATGTATAAATAAACCTCTTACCAAGAAAAACCCATGACTCCAATTAGATGCATTCAAATTCTGTGTATGAGTTAAATACCTTTAGGATAGGACCAACGACGTTAAACTCCAATTTGAAAAAAAAGACACCCCCCCCCCCCCCCCCCCCCCCCCCCATCCCCCCAACAAAAACAACTTCAAAAAAAGAAACACACACAAGCACAGAGAAAAAACCTGATACCCCACCCTCTTAGAGACAAACAAAACAACTAAAAAAAAGTTTAACAAATTCTCGTGGGATTCATTTCCCACATAATGTATTATTATGATCGCTTAATCAGTTATTAGTGTCTTTACTTTTACTAAACTCAACTCATCCATTCCTCTGTTGTTTTTTTTTTTTTAACAAAAACACTGTCTGCTCATTGTTTTCTTGTTTTTGAATCAGGGAATTAAGTCGTGGAAAATAACTATTTCTTTGTTTTTTTAAACTAGTATATTATTCATTCAAATGTCGTTTCGTTCATATCCTGGTTCGATTGTTAATTCGTTTACTCATTATTTCGTGTTTTCGTTGTTTTATTTGTCATTTTTTCCTTGGTTATTTGACCCTTTTCTCTTATATAGTAGTTACAACAGCACAATTGGATGGACAATAATTGACTTTCCTCTTTAATAATAAATTCACAAAATATTGTGTTTATTGAATACATGAAGCATATCATATCGCGTAGCTAGATGGTGGGCCGCTGTTGTGTCCTGCTTTCAGACTGACATGTTTCTCAGACTTCTTCACTATGACTCTATTTAGATATTTCTATGGTAACTCACCAACCAGACATCTTGTTTTGAGACCTTTAGAAATTCACTGGACCGGAGAGGTTTCGTGTTAATCACCTAACGTTGTGTATATCTATGTTCCTCTACACGATCTCTCTGGGTGGAGACTTACAGTGCTATGAAATATAAGCCATACCCACACAGGGATGTCGGCACTAAAGAAAACCCCACCTGTTATATATTATTTATAAATATACCTGTAACTATTCAAGTCGTTGCCATGATTAAGGTAGCACATACAAAGGTGTAGATATGAAAAGAGTTTTTAAACATTATTCATAAACTGCGCGGGACGTTTCTATGGATAAGAATTATCAATTGTGGAAAATTTCTAAAGCCGTCACCCTAGAGACCGTTTAACCACGGGAGTGTATTCAATGGAACAGAATAACATTATATAGTGAATATGTACATGGAATTTGAAGACGTTCTCAAATATAAAACTTCCAAATAAAGTAATTTTATGATACGTGTCAGGTGCTTTAGGTATAAATGGTTAGTATGACGATACCTGAGCGTCCACCATTTTGTAGAGAATACTTTGTATTGGATCAAAGTAAAAAAAATGTTTACAGCTGGCGGCAATAAATATGGTTTTACAAATAACACTGTACAATTTAAATATCATCTACCTTAAATTCGATCGTACTGATGCTCAAATTGATTTGACTCGGAAAAATACAAATGTGCATGACGTCATCACAAGCAACCAGTCATCAGCATAAAGCATAGAAAATGGCGTTTTCCTCAACCAGGTCTTGTAAACTGTCATATGGCTAAAGACAAATCAAACGAAATATTTATGGACGAAAAAGGTTCGTCGTCTTTTTGTAATCTAATTTCTGCAGTCCTAATTTTTTTATTTCTTACTTTTACAAACACACACCAGTGTCTGTGGGTTACCTATATAAGACGAAAACCACTGAAACAAACACAATTTGAACAAACCAGACTTAGACTGAATCAATTTGTCACCTTAACTATCCCACTCAAGAAGTTATCTTCCTCGTATTATGTGCTCTAGTTTTTAGTTATTTAACATATCTAACAGGAAAATTACCAGTTTGGAAAATTTCCATAGCTGGGTTTTAACGGCGATGTTGTGACACTTTGACAGCTTATTGCAGAGGTCATGCAATAGTTCCCATTGTTTGGGTCATGTGACATGTTGTTTCAATCATTCTCGTAAAAACATGGGGATAGATTTTAAATAAATGTAAGACGACTCCTTACATACATATCCTGTTCCTTAGTGAATGGATGACGCCTTAAGTATGAAGTTATTTTCGTTAAGATGTGAATTAATTGTGTAATTACAATTTGAGAATACAATAGTAGCAGGTTCTTTGTTTGGGTAGACTCCCCACAGTGTCGTTTTAATTGACAGCAAGCTACTCGTCTGTACAACTGGTTTTAACCTTCCGGGAATAGGCATTGTGCTCCTGTGAGCAGACTGCCAATCCGCGGATGAACTGAGAACAGACCGTACGTAGGCTGCAATCATAACACAGCTATCAGAGGTCTAGAAATGCTATTATGTGTGCTTGCCTTTTGACTCACTCAATTCAACAATCTGTAGCAGTTGGAAAACTGGTTATTATATATCTCCAAGAGAATTGAATCGAAATCGTACCTATCGTTGAATTTTAATTCACGGAAGAGCTTTGTGTGAAGGAGAAAAGGCCTTTGTGGGAGGACTGCCTGGTATATACGCCTCTTAGAAGCCGCCTATGTGGCACGGTCGCTGCGGGTTATACACATCATCAGAGGAGGATATCGCCGCTTGTGTTGTTCCCTTCGCAGGTTTTATAGTGAATCACTAGTTAAACAACGAGTGCTCCTCATCGGACCAGTATTACACATCTAGCTAGGTTTGTTCAGGGAGTATATGCTCTTCTCATCCCCGCGCTAAAAATTACTGAATACCAGGTGATTATGAACTAAACGTTAGCCTATTGAATTTCTCAATTCGTGCACTGGACTGCGAGTGTATCTCCTCCCTGTCTGGTTTGAGCCGAGCTTGAAACGAAACTGGCCTCGTTGAGGACAAAGCGAAAGCGAATCTGACAGTCAGTCGCATCTGCGGATAAAGTGTGTGTCAATTGGCTCATCGAGTAGTGTACATAGAATACCTCAGTGTGAAATTTTTGTTTGGATTTAACCATAGTTTTTGTGTTTAACTTTACACAATGGAGATTGTTCAAGTGGAGTTACTGTTGGTTTTCATATATACTTGTACGTCTAAGGTAAGTTTGTTCCTTAGTCATATACACTTTAAACATTATGCACAATTACATATTGTAAAGTAGTTACAGAGTTTAATCGTCCATAACTGTGTTATTGAACTACTTCGGAATTCGATGTAGGACTCAAATCTTCAATAAAGTAGATTCTCCGGCTTAATACAGGTTTATTATTCCAATCGAATAAATTTCGTATCCTTTAATTACGTAAAAATGCCTTAAAAGTGGCAGTTATTGTCCCTTCTGTTAAAATTTCAAGCCTTCAGTCGAGTTGGAAGAGACAAATATTGCGGGTTGACAACATATATTTAAACCATATTTCCGTATTTCGAACAAGGCTAATGGGCGATTGCAAGTCTCTTTTAGCATATAAAATGCTTCAGATAGTTGAGCATATCAAACATTATTAGACAGTGCTAATTGAACCCATTATTGTTGGTAAGTGAAAAATAGTGAAATTACACAGTTATGTGCATTTTAACTCTGTGTTTAAATAAGGCTACATTCTATGGTAGACTATCAGAGATGCAGAACTCTGCATCTAGGTGTAATCAATTCAAAGCAATGGGAGCAATTTCTGGAGTCATTCACAAGTTTCCGGAAAACATACGGGCGCCCGATATATAATGCACTGAAAGTACTGTAAAGATATGTATATGGTAGTTTTTCATAAAACGTGCAGTGTCACATACACACTGATTTAGCACCTCTGTGTGCAATCGTATTCTCGCTAGAGTTTCTATCGTGAACGAGTCTAAGACAATGTCTCGACATAGGAATCGACTATATTTTAGAATGCTCTGTTTGTAGGACTTAAGTCGCACCCATCTAATAATGGTATGGCATCTGGATTAACCATAGACTAATGACGACACAGAGCTCTTTCTTCCGCTAAATAAGTAACACCCTGGAGCTTAGCCAGAAATCAAAAGTATGGTGTCAAAAATAGTCATTTTGATTCAGTTTTTAAGTAACTGGGTGTCCAACTTTAACAGTTTCTCTATCTCCTGCATGTTAAAGCTTCTTTAACCAGGGTGTCCAAATGAGGCAATTGTTCAATTCAGGGTGTCCATTTGGACGGGTCATTTGTGACTTTCATAATTAAAGATATCCAGTCATAAATAACGGATATAAGCTGTGTCTGTATATAGTGACCGTTAGAATGCGGATTAAGAATGTGCTTTAAAGCTACTCTTCTACCACTCAACAGTGTCCAGTTTATGACGGCATTAATACGGGTTTAAAGTGATTCTCCTTCAGGTGCATACAGATTGTGATATTTAACGTTTGTAGAATTTTTACAGCGTTCATATATTTCATAATGAATTAGATGTTAACCATATCGTTAGACGGTTTCGGTGCGTCCATGTTTGAGTCAGGGGTTTAACTCTGCCTATGTAATTAGTGCATATGAGTTTGTGTTATAGGCATTTAAAGTTGATGGCAAAAAAATAAATAAATTAAAATTTGGACAAATTTTGGCAATACAACTGAATCTAAAGCCTTTTCTGATAAACGCTTGAGAGATGTCAATAAGCTCAATTTGTTATGTGTGAAAACGAGTGGTACAAATTTTAATAATGGATATATACAGAAATACATTTTTTTTTATCTCCATGCTGTTATTTATACATATCTCAAAATACGGACATGTAACGGATCCCGTCTTTCTTCCTGTAACGAAATTATTCACAACAACTTCGTCACCTCAGAAAGACACAGTCACCCGGCGGCGGCGTTGTTGACACACCCTTAATACTCCTCACCTGGAGTGTGACACGGGGCTCAACACTGTCCTATATTAAAGCTGGGCTGGTCCAATGGTCAATCTTGTCACGTTTCGAACCGCAAATGCTGTGATGAAGTCGTTGAAACATTACCTTGCCTATGTTTAAGGGTTTCTAACCGCATCTATCCCGACCCTCCTCTACTTCTAAGTCTGCTCTCCATAACTACAGCAAAATGTGAAAAAAGCAATAAAACGGAAAGTAATTGAATTCAAATCGAATGACTGACTGATAAAATGTTGACATCAGTCGTTGGGACGTTCGTTGACATATTAAGTCTTGTGCCTTTGAAAGCAATATCAGTCTAATTAATCGAAGGTTGGACGTAAATCCTCTTCTTGAATTTATTTTCTTATAAAATAGTTTTGTTCTCGCTAAACTGTCACCTGACTTATAATAATACTGTTCTTAAGTGACTGTGTGCATTGGTGAACTATTTTAATTCTCGCTAAACTGTCATGTGACTCACATAAATTGTCTTCCTGACGTTCTGCACATGTAAAAATATTTAATTGTCGCTAACTGACATGTGATAGCAATTACCATGGGTATAGTGGGTTGGAATGGTTTATTTGATAATTTCTCACCATTTTATCCATCATCAAGCCGGACTTTCGGCTCGGCGGAGTGGTAAGGGGATTTTGTTATGGCTGTTTTACATAAAAATAGCAGTCGCCAGAGAACGAACTATAACCTCTATAAAACAGTGGTTTTAAATTGCAAAGTATTCATTCGTTTTTAAAATAAACACCCCCCCCACACACACACACACCCAAACACACATGACACATCCCATACATGGTATACAACAGGGTTGCGACTTTTAGTAAGTGACGATTAAATATCAGTACCCAATACAATCTTGTTGTACCATATACAAGTGTTTTGGGAGTCTGAGAAACAATAATTGGTTTATAAGTAACTTTTGGAAATTCAACAGGGTATTAAATAGGCTTAGTGGATAGAAAGCCAGTAAATGTATATGGCTCGATTTTAGAATTGAGCGTAAACAAATTTAATATTTTTTTTTAATACCTGTTGGTTTTCGATTTAAATTTGTCGTTTGTCGATAAATTTAATTCGTTGTTGATAAAGGTAGTCTAGGATTGTATTACTACTGTTTTTTTCTTTTCTATTCCAATACAATACATGAGTATCGACTTAGCTATCGGCGAAAATACGTTTTTATTTTTAAATTACAAATGACAAAGCTGCCTGGACTCACCCTGGTGAATTCATTTGTTGCGAAACGCATATGGACAATGCTAGTTCGAGTATTTTCAAATCAGCAACCTCATATCACCATATGTTACCATGAAATAGATGAATTTATGTATACTGTTATATTGGAGTGTAGTTATAATATGTTACTGATGGAAAGCAGAAGGTGTTGTGACCGGGGCTTGTGGCTCTCTGATCTATGGGTAACGCGCACCAGATTGGTTGGGATGTCGGCAGTAAATTTGCACAATTGACCTTACTGTTTTGTGATTTGATCCTGTGATAGCATTTTATGATCCCATTATATGTTGCCTGTGCCATCAGGGGAGTCTCCCTCTCGGTGAATAAATAGTGCACTGGATCATCTACGTTGGTTATATTGGTTATATCTGGGAATACAATATACATGTATATGATGTATATTGTAATCCCAGATTATATAAATATTAATATACCTGAGTTTGAAACCCGCGGGAGGCAAACGGAATTTTCTTTCTCTACAATAAAAATATAAGTAATTTACAAATATTTATTGCCAGATAATATCTCTGAGCCCTGGAACAGGGATTCGAACACGGGTCAATCTGCCTACATGCCTACGGATTTGCGCCACGGAAATTCCAGGTGTGGGAATACCTTGGTTGGAACTAAAAAGGATTCGGACCACTAAAGCTTAATTGTAATACTTATCCATTCTTCGTGTGGGTTTAAATGCCAATTCACACCTGATGGCGGTGTACATTTCTTCCTACTAATTACATATATATTTTGAATCACTGAAGAGAGAACAATTTGCTTGCCTCCACCAGGATTCGAACCTGCTAATTACAGATATATATTGTCTATGTGGGACTCCGACATAAATACCCACTTTGGTATGTAAGCGTAAAAACTGTTTGCAGCCTCCACATAAAATGCATCCACTCAATTAGCACATGCAAGAAAATGCACGACGCGTAACATGTGCGTATGACGATTAAGTGACATACCTATTAGAAACACCTGGTGAAAATTAGCGAAAATGCGGTAATAGAAAATGTTTAAAGCATGTGGGACATTACCGCCAATAGACTATGGAAAATACGAACTCTTGCTATTTTGTATCTTTAGTTTGATGTATCCCCATTGCTTAAGGTCTAATTGAATATGTTATGAGCTGCCGTTTAAATAAGTGGTATTGAAATACAAATCAAACCATTCTCTATTTGGTCGAGACTTTGAGGGTATGTAATGACGGGTTTTTTAACTTGAGATTAAAGTTGTGTGTAGTTATACAACTGACATCATTGTTTAGGGACTATATTATTGAAAAAAGAAGAACGTGAGAATTAACTGAGTGATGTGGTAAGGCAAAGGGAAATGTTCTGTTTTCTTAATCTTTCCATAGACAATGTTCAAGAAGAAAAACAATATGAGTGAGACAACCCTACAATATAGGCTCTTTATAAATAAAAAAAAGAACGACAACAGTTATGGAATATATGTAGTAAGTGGAAGTTATAGGCAGGGGTTCATAGAAGCCTAATTTAACTACCATAAATGAGTAGTTGAACTGGTAAATAAACTCAATTGGAGACGTCATTTTAAAGCATCATTTTTCAAAAAATCATTTCAGATTCCATTTTTAATGTTAAAGTATGATAAAACTAAATAGTTCGGTATTAAAAAATGAGAAAAAAAAATTCAATATGACATTAAAAAACTGATTATGTGTTATACATTGAACAAGTTTAACCACATGCGTAATCATGAGACAAAGAGAGTTTTAGTGGAAGCAGAAAGTTGACATGTCCTGTTGTGACGTGGAACAAAGGACAGTCCATGGCGATATCTATGAGTGTTCAATAACTCAACAGGAGGTTATGTTGCTATCAATGTGGTATTGGGTGAACAGGGCACCCCACCATCCCTCAGCCCTAAGGGCACATTCTTCAAGGCGAGTCACTTGACCCAACCCCTAGGGTAGAGAATTTTATACTATCCCACCTTTTGTAATTATTGACTACTTAACAATACACCTAACAAATGACCGGAAACGAATTAAGTTGACTGGATTGGTCATGATGACTCTAGTTTGTGTCAGACACACACCGTTGAGCAGCAAACGCGTCTCGCACTGAGTACACCCCTCCTGTTATGTCTCATTGCCGGTATCTGGCGGGAGGTGTTATAAATTTATCAACCCTTCTTGATAGCTTGCCGAGGGCATTCAAAGCCGGCCGGGACATTAATTATTACGTACATTACGTACTGTTTTACCTTCTTTTTTTTTACCTTTGTTTTTAATTTGGCGTCAGTCCATAACTACATACAGCGATTTAATTCCGTCATATTTCGGATAATTTTCGCTGATGCAGTTTTTATATTGAATATTTTAAATAAATGTCCATTTGAAATTGAATTATAAAAAGGTGCGACATAAAACAGTGTTATAACTCCTAATAACATCCGGGAAATCTACCTCATAAAACACATTGGATAACACTCTGAATAAGAAAAGCGACTCTACACTGTATGTGTGTTTGTATCTAAAAGATAATTTAATGATAAACGTTTTTTTCCATTTATCGTCTATCTATATAAGGACATGTTGCGATATTAATTAGACTAGGCAATACTTTATACTTGAGCATGGTGCGATATTAAACAGCTGTTCTGAAGAAGGTTTGTAAATCGTTTTCCGCGTGCAGATTATTGATGATTCCCAGGGCGGTTTTTCTTTATTAATACCTTACTGGGCCAATAACTGTCTGTATAGCCTAGTATTGATCTGTTTAAACAGCCCGTGTGTCGCAGGCCTAATCAGAGAAGCAATGTTCAGTTTTGCAGTCGGTCAAACACGAACATGTATTTGGATATTCTGGTTAAGCTGCGCTTGGTGGCATAATACCTGGTCACATATGCGTATCGATTTGTGATTTATCAGATCTGTTATTTGTCTGTTTGAGTTGTTGTGAATCAGTTATACAGCATCGTCCCAGTATAATTAATAGTAAAGTATAGGGTGGATAAAACTCAATGTCAAATGGTAGCATGCCTCTTAAATAACCTTGTTTCTCGAGCACTTCACAACTACAGACTTTTGGAACTACATTTTCACTGTTCCCATCTCTGCGAACTGGTCCTTGTGGAAAACGTGAGAGAGTCATTTGAAACTCTTTCGCAAATTCGCAGGAATATTGGCCAACGATGATACGACCTTGACCATGCAGGTTACGTGCCATTTTAAAAGGAATGAAGACAACGACAGGAGGACAGCAAGTTGTCGGGATGAAAAAACCTCGATTACCATATGTTATGCGAATTATTTCAATAGTTTGATGTATGTTCTGTCCGATTTAACGAGTGATGTAAATTAAAAAAATTTGTTATCCAAATTCATAATTTCATACTCAGAACGATTTTATTCTTCAATGGTTGTAAACCAAACCACGCATGTGCAGTGGACCGGTATCCTCTTCGGCCAGTTTAGATATGGATTAAGATAGAGACGATTGCCCATTTCGTAACGTCACTCCCTTGGAGGCCAATGGACGAAAATATTAAACAAAGAAGGGGTGAAATGATAGCACTCGATCAATCCACGTGGTTATATATATGAAAAAAAGAACTCAACTTGTTTCTGAGCGCAAATCACATTTAAAAACAATGCAGAAATATTCCCTTTCCATTTACGAAATGTCTTATATAGAAGGAAAAAATGGCCTGTGAGTGTGGTTTAAATAAAATATAGATACGATAACCTCATTGACGCTAAAAGAGAATTTCAAGGTAAATCTTCCAGAGTTATCTCTTATTATTATAGCCCTCTGGCTAAGGGCAGTTTGTTTGAAGAGTAGGTATGTTGTCTTTACTTAGCACTGGAACAAAATTAACCTTCCAGCATTATGGAAACGCTTCACATCTCGGTTGTGCTATTGGCACTTATTGTTGGAATAGACTGCCGTCATATAAGTAAAATACCATTAAACACCAATCAACCAATCAATCATTTCATTAGAAGGGTTATACTAGTATTTCGTCCGAGATGAGTTCATCGTGTGAACGAAGGATGATGATCCGATATGACTATTCGTTGTTCTCCGCTTCGGCTAGGACAGTTCCGAATGAGATATATCCAAGTAGCAAGTATTCTTTCTATAACAATACAACAATGTAACTTAAAGACGTATATGAAGAGAATATATTTGACTTTAGTACCCTATTATGTCTGATTTATTTGGGCATACTTGCTGTGTTTCCTTGCTGTACAGCATGCGTGTTAATATCTTCAGGATCAGTACTATTACTAGTACAGTTTGAGCGAGGGGTGCTTTTACAGACTATAACTATTATGCTAGCTTGTACAACAAAAATTGTAATCCGCGAATCAATCCGAGACGTTTAGGAATATTGTTGACTTGCTCTCCAGTAAAGCATTCTTGGCCACAGAACACGCCAATTGGTACGTCCAAAACAAAAAAGTTACAAATGCTCTAATAAAGCGAAGAGTATAACATAGGCCGAGGTTTGGAGGTAATCCCCATATCACGTGACACGTCAGCCATGTTGACTTCACTTGTTACAAAAACGTAACTGTTTCAAATAAAATATTAACTCCATCTACAGTATACCGTGCTTTTGTATATATGCGAATGGATATTCACCTCTTTGTTAGGCACTTTTGTGCTCAAGAATTGATATGAAAACATAAACGAAGTAATAAAAGAGCGTGTTTGTTTTGTGGAGTTCGTGCGGCAGAAGTGTCTGGATTTATGTACTAAGAGTAAATATTGGAAGGTCATCAATTCTACGTGGGCCCTGACTGAGTGACCCTGCTCACCACGGAGTGTTTGAATTGTTCACTAAACCCCACACAGATGTCACCATAGAGTCACATTTACGTCCACACCCTGTCATAATGCAAACGAATATAACCGCCAAAAGTTGAAAACTGAAAAGAGTGTGAATTTAATCCACAGAACACCCCTGATTGATCGATTGATGGATTGCTTTATTAGCTAGACCAAATAAAAACATAAGGATACACACGCTATATACATGTATACTTACAAGTGTAGAGAAAGAAAATTATGTTTGCACTTCATGTATATGTACACACCTAGATTATAATATATATATTTTAAATAAATGAAGAGAGAAAAATTTGCTTATAATATATATATATAGATATATCTATATACACACATACATATATATCCATATACATATATACACACATATACATACATACATATATACACATACATATATATTTTTGAATAAATGAAGAGAGAAAAATTTGCTGCCTCCATCGGGATTCGAACCCGGGAACTTACATTTATTCAAAATATATATATATACACATACACTTATGCATATATATACAACATGT
>JAQQZZ010148441.1:0-12720 GCA_030265115.1 Mopalia vespertina | reverse complement strand
CTGAGCTAACAACTATGATGTTAACCACTTCACGATTCTACAGTCACCTCAGGGTAAACCAAACGGTTTATCAAAGCCTGAGCTAACAACTATGATGTTAACCACTTCACGATTCTACAGTCACCTCAGGGTAAACCAAACGGTTTATCAAAGCATGAGCTAACAACTATGATGTTAACCACTTCACGATTCTACAGTCACCTCATGGTAAACCAAACGGTTTGACAAAGCCTGAGCTAACACCTATGATGTTAACCACTTCACGATTCTACAGTCACCTCAGGGTAAACCAGTGCTGTTGTTTGTTCAGCCTTCAAGTCATACGGAAAGTTAGTTAGTTTATTAATTGAGTTGAAAGTTGCTCGACTAGTCCTCTGTTCTTTTGATGCGCCATCGGCTAAGGTTGGCAATTGTTTCGAATAAATTGTATAACAAGAAATAAATGTCCGTTCATCTAGTAGATCATGAATAGTTATAAGCATAAATCTTTGTTTACTACATATATATCGAAAGCGATACTATTTGCATAATGGTAGATTACCAAGAATACCATATTCACGGAAAATCTCGTTTGTGAAGAAGGAATATGGCGGTATGACAACATGGACTTTAACCGTAATGCTCCATTTTTTTAAACGCGGCTACTGGACGATTTAATGTCGCAATTGACGTAAAAAATGTATCACAGCGTTCAGATTACAAAACATTTTTGGACAGTAGTTAATTGAACACTTTAAAGTCGGTAAGTGTAAAAACTTAAAATAATATGGTTATGACCGCTCAAACCCTGTATCGCTAGATAAGGCTACATGATATGATAGACGATCAGAGATATAGAAATGTGCATCTATAATGGTAGCAGTCCAACAACCACCAGATCACACCATATAGCTTCTGAAACCTGTTTTCAGTCTGTAGGCCTACCATCCACATATGTTTTTCCCAGACGAAGCCCACTTCTCCTTACAGACGGATTTTGAATGTTATGTATGAGACGGAGTTACCGAAATCTCTGTTTAGCGAACTGATCCCATTCACTTGTTCCCATCTTGCTGTTGTTCTTTCGGCTTATATTGCTTGGCAATACATGTATATATCTATTTTGTATAAAATCGTAAGAGGTGTTGACAGGTTAGTGTTACACGTCTATTTTCGCTATTCAATTTTTTGTAATTTTTATTGAGCATTGCTCACATTATTGCCCGGATACAGTACTGTATATATACCTAATACTTATTGCCCGGGTACATCACTGTATATGCACCTAATACTTATTGCCCGGATACAGTTCTGTTTATGTACCTTATACTTATTGCCCGGATACAGTACTGTATATGCACCTAATACTTATTGCCTGGATACAGTACTGTATATGTACCTAATACCCTTTGCCCGGATACAGTACTGTATTTGTACCTAATACTTATTGCCAAGATAAGTACTGTATATGTACCTACTACTTATTGCCCGGATACAGTACTGTATTTGTACCTACTACTTATTGCCAAGATACAGTACTGTATATGTACCTACTACCTATTGCCCGGATACAGTACTGTATATGTACCTTATACTTATTGCCCGGATATAGTACTGTATATGCACCTAATACTTATTGCCCGGATACATTACTGTATATGCACCTAATACTTATTGCCCGGATGCAGTACTGTATATGTACCTAATACTTATTGCCCGGATACAGTACTGGATATGCACCTAATACTTATTGCCCGGATACAGTACTGTATATGTACCTAATACTTATTGCACGGATACAGTACTGTATATGTACCTAATACTTATTGCCCGGATACACTACTGTATATGTACCTAATACGTATTGCCCGGATACAGTACAGTATATGCACCTAATACTTATTGCCCGGATACAGCACTGTATATGTACTTAATACTTATTGCCCGGATACAGTACTGTATATGCACCTAATACTTATTGCCCGGATACAGTACTGTATATGTACCTAATACCTATTGCCCGGATACAGTACTGGATATGTACCTAATACTCTTTGCCCGGATACAGTACTGTATTTGTACCTAACTGTATTGCCAAGATACAGTACTGTATATGTACTTAATACTTATTGCCCGGATACAGTACTGTATTTGTACCTAATACTTATTGCCAAGATACAGTACTGTATATGAACTTAATACTTATTGCCCGGATACAGTACTGTATATGCACCTAATACTAATGATGTTTTTTAATAGGTTAACCGTTAAGGCGAGTTGTCCGATGCACTTGGAAAAATTCCCAATGGATACCCAGCAGTGTCCGCTTGTCATCGGCAGCTGTAAGTCCCTCAAATATCCTTCATATATTCATTAATTTTAAATAACATTCTTCTATCTAATAATTCTTCCTTGAAAATGTGTAAGAACCTATTGTATTATTTACAGAATGTGATCTCTAGATACAGCGTCACACATCAATCATCGGTTATTTCATTTTATCTGATATTAAGGTTATAACATCCATTAGGGCTATCAAGTGGGAGAACTTCCAACGATACACAAGTGTCAACAAATTGTGTTATCCTTGTGTGAAATACTTTATTTCTACTTATCTTTCAGTTGCCTATTCCACTAACGACGTGACGTATAAATGGTCTTACGGTTACGATAAGGCCGTTGAACTCGCCTCCACAATGACAATGTCTCAGTTTGATTTAGTGGGGTTTCCAGCATTCATTAGTACCAGCGAGTCAAAAGCAGGCTAGTATCAGATGATTTATGAACAATTAGGATTATAATTTTAGTTTGGCTTGTATATCGGATTATTTCTTTTCTTAGAGTTTCTGTTAAATAGCTGTGCATTTCCAATTTATTTCGGTTGCACAAATGTAATTTAGTGTCTCTGGCACATATCATAACTCACTGTGACAAAACTCCTTTCAACTGGAATGGCTTTAAAATACATAATGGCTTTCAAATGCGTCGCTCCGACAAACCATTTGGCACAATATTTTTGTTGTTGCCTTTTTTTGCTGCTCCCGTTTGTCATTGACATTACTAATTAAGTGTTTCCGTGTGTCTTTGACTGTCAGTGCATACGGTCTAGGAAAATGACCGTATGTTATTGAAAAAACAATAGTAGATTTTCAATCTACCGATAACATTATTCAAATCTACACAGAAGGAACGCATGGCATAAACTAGACATACAACAATTTAAATACAAAGGCGAAACAAACTGCACTCTGTTAGCACCCACGCATACCACATGCAAGCATTACCGCCAACATAGTGTCCGATTATTTGCTCTACGGCTAGAATTCGGCGGCCAGAGGCCCCTAAATCGAAATACACATGTGGTGGCCTCAGGGTCACCCTAGGGCGTATCCCTATCTTTAAATGACGTAGGGGTCGGCGTGGGATTATAGCGGGGAGATAACTTTTTTCATTTCTAGGTTCGAAGTAGAAATTAGACACGCCGTAGCTGTGCCGTAGAGCGGTTCCAGGGCAACCATAATGATAATAAAGACAAAACATTGCAGACAAAATGTGTGATTTACTAAAGTAAAATGTTTTGGTTTTATCGGTTGATTTACAGGTGCCCGTTCTCTACTGACTGTCCAGTTTCAATTACGTCGGAGAGCCGGATATTTCCTTATTCAGGTGTATGTACCGTGTAGTCTGCTGGTTATCCTCTCGTGGGTTTCTTTTTGGATTAACAGAGAAGCTACTGCCGACAGAATTACTCTGGGTAAACTACTAAACATTACATATTTGTAATTATATCGACCACATACAACTCCATAGGAATTTAACTTTTTAGATTATTAGTTGATGAGATTATATGATGGAATGCATATACAAAAATAACGAATCGACAGCTCTCAACATACGATTATGTAGTTAATGGTGAAATAGGTTTGTGTGGAAGCAGTTAACTTTTGGTAGTGCTTTCAAAAGAACAGAATCAGCACACATAAGTATAAACTACCAAGAACACTATTTCCCCAAGCCATACTATGTTTTCTGGTAATATTTAAATGACTTGCTTAAACAAATTGATGACTTCAGGCTTGGAGAATATTTAAAGAACGAAACGAAATCAATATGAAGTGTCGAGAGACGGAAGTTCCGTTCTTAGATATATATTGCATAGCCTGTTCAAGGCGAAAACATGGATATCTCATTTAGGGTTCTGTAGGAGGTCTGAGCCAATGGTTGTTTATTGTTTCTCTCTAGGTGTAACCACGGTATTAACGATGACTTTTGTTGGGTTGGACCATAGGACAGACTTACCGAGAGTGTCCTACTCCACGGCTTTAGATCTATATATAGCAGTTTGTTATTTGTTTGTTTTGGCGGCCATTCTCCAATTCGCCGTAGTCCATTATTTCACGAAAAGGGGAAGTGGTGAGATTTTCCCGTGGATGCATGTCAGTGATAGCGAGGAAGACAGTAGTGGATGTGAAACTTCGGAAGAGGTGACAACTATATAATTGTACTTTTTGTTTTACAGGTTTGAAATTTGAATAGTACTATAATATAGGGTATAACTGCATTTGACTGATATCACAAATAAGACACTTGAAAAGGGAATGGCTTAAAAATACACAATGCAAAAATAATGCTAACAAGATCGTTTGTTTTATATATTTTTTGTTCACTATATATATATATATTGTAACATATATCAGAGGGGATAAAGGTCAGTGAGCTATTTTAATCACGTTAGCCATTTCCTGGAATGGATGGCGGTCGCTTCCTGTGAAAGGACCAGTGCATGGACATCTTAGGGCAGAGTGGAATATCCATTCATAGGACATGTTTATGGCCACAATATGTATCCAACTAATATGAGTTGGCTACATTTTGTAATTGTTAAAGATTGAAATCATAATTTTAAAATGTCAATCAGAAGAGAAATATCTTCAGTCTTGAGGTTATTACATACTTGTTATTGCTCAATATATTTGATTAAGCAGTCTAAATCCATAGCTACTCTATATGTTGTTTTTTCTTCAGACATCACCGGTGGAACCCAATTTTCGAACACCTTTAAAAAGTATGAATGGTGCGACATATCCACCCAGGTCCCGGCCAAATTATTCCGGTGAAGGGCGAACAAACAGCATACAGCATTGTGAGCGACGTGACAGCAAGTACAAGAAAATTTGGGGTTCAATCATGGGTTCTTTGCGGCGAAGATCCCGCGCAAAGCGACGTGCACGGGAAGTCAACCTTAACAGTGTCTCCAAAATCGATCGTGGATCCCGATATCTTTTTCCTCTTGGTTTCGTGATATTTAACCTAATTTATTGGAAAACATTTTGGAGTTAGTCGTGTCGACAATGGCCGATAATGGTGCTACATGGCATTGTTCTAAAGACTGTGTTTTTGCTTTAACGACATATCTACTTGCAACCTTATACGGATTGTGAAGTATGTTTATTCAAACAAATATGATTGCATGTGTATGTAATACTATACAGTTTGGTCTTCTATTTATACGGAAGACACTTGGCACACTTATGGTGCACAGTGGTAATAAATAAAAAAATATTTTTCTACAAAAGCGTTGACTGTTTCACTGATTACCAAATAGAATTTGTCTTATTTGGAGCTACTTTCGTCGACAACCCTTGGAGGACCCTGCATCGCAATAGGTTTTTATTTAAGAATTTGATACTACCTTGTATGTTCTAGGGACAATCGTTTAGGCTATAGCTGGTGTTTATCCCCAAATTCTGAGTTCCAAGATTTATAATTCCAAACAATACTGTCGACATTTTTCACTTAGCTTAAAGGTCTTATGGGAATGAAAGCTAGAGATACATGTATTTGCAGTAATGCAATTTGCAAAACGGCCACATGTTTTAATAATGCGATAAACGTTCAAACTCTTTAAACGCTTTGAATGTGGACTCATGTAGCTTTGCTGCGGATAGTTTGTAAAGACCGTGGCTTGAGTCGACAAGTTGTAAGATATGATCACGATCACAATTATATCTATAGGTTATATGGCTTTCAAGTTCAAGATCTATTGGCTTAAAAAAAAATAGCTGTATTTCGTCATAATAATGTGACCGTCACTTTAGCTGCAGAAGAAAAATGATCAATAACAAAATTATCTAGATGTGATCGAACCGTCGATCATCTGATTTCCAGACGAATGAGTTGCTAAATGCGCTATCCGGACGCGATCTGTGCTAATAGTTGTATAATCTTGTGGTATGTGTTTTACATGCTATGGAGTACCGCTGTGATGTGATTTTAGAACTTTTAATCTATTTATCCAAATGTCACAATGTTTTCAAACTTGAATAGTCTTCTTAAAAGTAAACTACAGTACTAATTGCAAATCCGTATGATAAATGGGTCTTTATTTTAAGACGTTTATATATGTTTTTTTCGATCTGCTCTTCTATTTCAGCAGCCTATAAATTTTGTTGCAATTTAGTTATGACATCAAATGTTATCATCAAATGTTAAGACATACGCCTTTATTAATCATTGAGATTTGTGAAGAAAAACAATGCCATGTCATTAAATTTATTTAAAATCGCAACTTTTAAATTTTAATTTTAAACTTTTTCCAAATTTAATGACTTATAAGTTTTGTTATTAAAATGGGAAACATGACTTTGATTTACGGAAATTCCAGTATTCTACGACAAGCCGTTTTCTACTAGGTGACTGTTGAAAACGTCACTTTTGTTTACTATGACCGGAAATGACGTCACATCTATTGAACTCAGGCAAACAGCAGTAACGGGGATATAGTCATGAAGTAAATGCGCAATCAAAACGGCGGTAAAATGACGTAACAATATAAAATTATCTGGACATGAGTGGCGAGTCCATTTCGTTTCTGATTACATGATATTAGCATTTTACTTATATCTTATTTAGTTTAGGAGAAATTCAGGGAGACGAAGAAGAAGAAAAAGAATCTTAACAATTTCAATACGTCTTTCAAGAAAAACGTGAAAGTCATAATAAACTTATCCATAATGACAATATCTTGACAGTAGGGTCTTAGAGTTCACAACAGAGAGAACCAGTCACCCAGGCTATTATTTTAGAGTTAGTGAATGATAAACAAGTTTCGATTTGATCAGTTTTATGGTTGATTAAAGTCCAAGGCGTATTCGAGAAACACTGCGAACTAACCCAATCACTAAACTTCTCATAATGTTGAGGAAATCAATCTGGGTTCAAACCAAGTAACCATCATTCCTCGTCACAGAATAACCTCATTAGATTCCAATAACTATTTTGTAATCGAGAAAATAATCAGTTTTTATGCACAGTCCTAATCAGAGTAATGGGTTTGATTTTCAGACGAAAGCATTGAATGTTGTTTGGTGAACTTTTAAAAGTGTACTTTCACTTAGGGTAACATAAACCATCGGGCAGGTATCGACTAGTGTACATTAATACATACAACTCATACTTAATCGATTAAAGATCTTTGTAACTATTTAGAACTGGAGACCGTCGACTGGTACCGGTATCGTTTGATTCTTTTGCTAGGATTCATCATGCTCTTGCTCTTCCCAATCCTGCTCTCCAAATCGATTTGGTCGGGCTGATTGTCAGAGGACAAATACACACCGCACTCTTCTGATTGCAGTTCGAAAGCTATCAAATTGTTGATGCAATTGAGAGAAACTCTGTACGAAGTACCAGGGAAGAGCACAATAGTTCCACATCGACTTTCGTATTATTTACAATTAGGATTTGTTTGCTTTTGTAATTGGCACATATTTCTCGAATTGCGTTCTAACAGATTACGTGTCTGTAAATAGGCTTGTTTAAATATGGGCTGATGGGAAAGGTGATCGAAATTTACAGAAGTCACAGCTGTTTTTTGTTTAAGATGTAGGACAATATTTAATTTTTTTTTTGCAGTAATTACAGACAGTTATTCTAGACGATACATTGGCAACGTTTTTATATGCTGACTTTTGATTCCACAATAGATCTGTCATAAACTGAGCGGCTTTGGGATCCTAACTGTTTGAATGTTCAGGTATCTGTTCTTCGCTTCTCAGTGTGTGTGCGACAAAAACATCTACATCTACAAAAACAAACACCACAAAGAGCACGGATCTTATAACTACTAGAACTTTCAACGAATCACATTCGGGTTTGCTCTTTCCGTGCTCGTTTTTTTTTAAATGGAGTACGCAAGAACCATACCTAATTAGGCTATATCGTCATAGATCGATCTAAATGTTTATGCAACGTTGTTGTTCAACCAGCAGGTCTAGAGGAAGAACATTGTTTTCTACAAATCCTAAAATTACCGCTTACCATTTAAGCGTTTGTATCATAGCCCTTATTACAAACCATAATAACTGAAGATAACATTGCGGCACACCAACATTCGGGAGTTAAACCATTAAGACTGGCTGATGCATCGACACCCGAAGGCACCGGTATGCCATACGCAGCTGCAAAGTCCTTCATACATGTACTGCCTTCCAGACAAAAAGTCTAGTTTCTACTCTATTCAGGCATCAGTCAAGACATATGTTTTCATAACCGTTAAGGTGTAGTCTTGGATATTTCGGAGCGTGACTTGTGCTACAGTTAAGCCTTCAACACCTAACTATTATCATCCGTAGTTTAACTTTATCTCATATAGAATCGTATCAAACGTCTGACGAACTTATGAACAATACATACCTGTATTCTGAATTTTTCAGAATTTTGTCTGTATTTCCATTGAATTTTGTTTCCTGCTTGCATTATTTCATAACTTCAAGTTGAACACAGATGGAATATATTTAATGGTATTTGTGAGTATCGCAGTATTATCGTTTTACACTATGCAGATATGAATATATCACTTTTAGACAGCCAACCGTTTTGATTATCTGAAAAGAAGAGCTACATCACTTTATTAGCGACAACATTATCTTACTTGATAATCTTAAACAAACAAAAATCAAAACTGGGAGAAATGATCTGAACACAAAATAGTATAATAAGGCAGGAAACATTTTTAAGATGGATCGACATTTTCGAGCTGCCATGCATTCATTAGAAAGATTTATTGATTGAGAGATTAGCCTTTTACACCACATTGAGTGGTATTTCAGCTACACAGTGGCGTGAACATAATTTCTTTTAATATATCCATTCCCTAAAAAGAAAAAAAGCAACACAAAACAATATAAGAAAGGACAATTTGAACAAATAGTGATAGATTAGTTTGCTTCCTGGAACCAGCAATTGAGACATTCCTTTAAACAGTCCACATGTACTTATGTAATATATGTAAAATAATCGAAAAGAGCCCGCGTGCGAATTCGTGTATTTGGGGTGAATTTGTTTGTTTGCGATGATATCTTATCACTTATTCGCTGGATATGCCTGCATTCCAGATTATCTTTTTTCTGACAGAGTACGGAAAAGTTATGAATAAAAAATAAGGCCTTTCTGTTACTTGTCTGTAATGCACTTCTCATCAAGTGAAGAAGATGTTCTTGATACAAAATCTAACATCGATTATTACAGATGTAGGAGAAATACCTTAAACTACATTTCACTGCCGTAAAATAGGGCTTTGATTTCTACATGTTTTAAAGGTTTTATTTGGAATGGTTATGTATGCGATGCCGTTTCACAAATTGTTGTACTACAAATAATATCGCCCGAGATAGAAAATTACGTCGTCTTAAACGTGAACTTTTTATACAGCTGAAACGAGTTTATATGAATGAACACTTCGGTTGCAGCAAACAAACGGTATGAAGGATTGTTTTCAACTGTAGTAAAAACTATTATACACAACAAATTCGGGCATTTCGCGATTTCATCTGGTGTAAGGACCGCTGACGCAAACAGTACAGTTTAGAGCAAGACTGTTGTGAAACTACAATCAGAATGACCCTTTCAACACAACGATAAAAATATCGTTGACTATTTTCTGATCGAATCGCTTTATGTCACGTTTTTCCCTAAACGTCATAGTTCCTCGAAGAAAATCGATCGACTCTGAAGGGCTATTAAATCACACACACTCACAATCCCGGCTTGTGTTACCAGTTTGAAAGCCAGTCAAATTGTTGGTGTTATAAAAAGGCCAATGTCTGAATTGCCAGCCAACAGTACAGCGGCTATCAAACACGTTATTATTTACTCCTAGGGTATGTGTGCTTTACTAATTGGCACACTCTCGAAATTCACGTCTAACAGCTCTTGTATTTTATCAAGACGTGTTTAAATACTGACTAATATAAAAAAAAGGCTGATAGAACGGCAGCGAATCCCTAGTTTTGATTATCGGATCAGAGTCTGTCAATATTTAAATACCAAAAGATAGAAAATTGTTTTGTATTTCTGTTTGTGACTAGCTTTTCTATAGGCTTCATTTTCTCCACGATAATTTTGTAAAGACATTGAGGTCTTTCAAATGACTTTGGGTGAAAAACGTAATTGGTCTTAATGTTTGTGTTTAAATATTTGTTCTTAACGTTATCACATTTTAGTAGAAAGTAATTTATTGTTTCTTTGTTATATAATGGTGAGTAATACACACTTAATGAAGACTTGTGTCTTGTAATGTGTGGAATGTTATCTTACGGTACCCCAAAGGATAACTATTACCTCGGATTCGAGTGCACGGTCGTTAATGACACTCGCACATGTCTCTTTTCTAATGATTGCTAATGGTTATTTGTACATAAGATCAAAATCCAGTCCCAAAATTTAACCCCTTAACCCACAATATCAAGGATGTTTAAATTAATTGCTGGAAATAAAATATAAATGTTGTCGACAATAGACCAAAAATAAATTAATCGGTTTAGGCCAAACATAAATACTAGTTTTGTTTGATCCAAAATAGTTAACGCTGAGTACATGTATTTACTGTTGCATCGGGCACAATTAAGTCGTAAACAGGGCGTTGAAAGACTAATGGGGCTATCTATTTGTTGTGTTTTATACCGTTTTAAAATGTTGGGATGTCCATAAATTGTTCTGATATCATTTTAAACATAATTTAAAAAAAACATGAGAAGTATTCTGTACTGAGTGCAGCATGTAGAAACCGAGAGAGAGCCTCCTTCAGTAATTTAAAAACGATTACAGTCAGTTTTATTGAATATTGGTGGAGATTAAATCACCTTAAAACAGAATGGAGAGGGGTGGAGAGGAAAGACATATACAACCGCACATGTTTAATATGGGCATTGGGTGCTACTCACCTCACCACGATTGCCGTTCCTGAAAAAAACATGGCTGTAGATTGTGTCCACTCGCAGTGATTTAATATTTTCTAACACGAAGTTTTATACTTCATTCAAAATCCCCAAAGAAATTGAGCACAGCACACAACACAGTCAGAGACAAGGGACAAGTAGTGAATATCGTCCAACCAGCCACTCAGTCAATCGGAAATACTGTAAGATAAAGAAGTTTCGTTTTCATCAGTTTCTTAGCCAGAGGGTGTGAGATAAATTCTATCAAATGATCTAACCGCCAGGATGTTCATATGCTGAGGTAATGCTTCACAATGAGGCCCTGTGGCCAACAGGGCTCCACACAATTAGGGGACAAGTGCCCACAACAATTTTGTAATCAACAAATAATCAATTTTTATGGCAATTTTTTTTTTAGATTAATGGGATTTATTGTAAGGGAAAATGTCGATCCATACAAAGAGAGCTCTCGTTGGCCTTTATCGTGACCAAGGTGGTGATTTTAGACGGCCCAGATTGAGGAAGACCTAACAGGCGATCTATCACTCTTTACGTCTTAGTGAAACATAAAAGCTATTTGTATATACGGCCACAGACCCAAATACCATGCTGCATAATAATCATTGTTACATACAAGCAATGCTATACATGTCCTCTTCATCACGTGATAACAAAATGGACCCAACTGATTTATTATATTAATTGGTTTAGTTGACATCAATTGTTAAAATTTGAACATTTCCACCCTGATACATATTTAGAAGGTAAGAACATCTTTCGCAACCTGTCATTTTCTGGACATATAATAATATGAATCCGGTCTTCTATAGAGTTCATCTATTACAGATTACAAGTTCTGAATTCCCAAAGAAGGTTTATCACTTGCCCAACTTCAACTTCTAGGAAAACAGTTTATCTCGGAGTTCCGAGACTATAAACGATATATGGAAATGTCGCACTATTATCGTTTCATAAAATATATTTTATTTGTTATAGTTTTTTGATCATGTATGTCTGTATAAACAACGTTCCATTTTCAGATAGTATATAGTGGTTAATAAAATTTGGTGCATAAATAACAGGTTCAGTTAAAGATATTTGAACAAGGACATTGTATTACAACATTCAGCAGGACACATAATTGTTTCTATAGACCAACATCAAATGATACTTCAAATATTAATGCTTTAGCAATCAACTCCATTAAAGCGAAACCCACAAATATAGCTATGTTATCAGGAATCTATTGCCTGACAAGACACTCTGATTTCTTTGATTGGTAGGGGCATCACGATTCGCTCATCCTTTCTTCAAACAACCTTTTTGTACAAACTCCTCCCTATTTTGTCTGACAGATCGATGGGATGTAGATGATTGTAAGGTCTCAATCTGTTGGGTCCATTTTAAAAGCTACCCAATTGGTGATTTTATTGAAAGAATATTGAAAGAACTGACCAGTACCCAAAACACCAGGTCAACACCAGCATCAACTGACCAGTACACAAAACACCAGCATCAACTGACC